>JAWPHD010022925.1:0-23586 GCA_037043455.1 Cyrtodaria siliqua | reverse complement strand
ATTCTATTCTATCGACGGTGCATGGTGTGTTGCGTATGGTGAACTAATATGCGCATTGAACTCTGGGTAAGAATTTCAATCAAGATGGCGGTAACCCTCGATAATTCGGAAATATGTCGATATTTTCGTGATAAATTTGGATAATCTGAGATATTTCGCAATGTTTTACGATTGTAGCAATAAACGGTTCTATTCTATTCTATCGACGGTGCATGGTGTGTTGCGTATGGTGAACTAATATGCGCATTGAACTCTGGGTAAGAATTTCAATCAAGATGGCGGTAACCCTCGATAATTCGGAAATATGTCGATATTTTCGTGATAAATTTGGATAATCTGAGATATTTCATCGTGGCAGGTGAATTTTGAAACACCTATCAACTCAAAAAAAAATCTTCTTTCAACCTGTGCATATATAATGTACAAACAATGCTGTTTAAAAGCGTGAAACCTTCCCAACAGATTCCGTTGGGAAAGTCCAGTCGTAAAATGTGCAATAATCAATACACGTTGATGCTCGCCAATACGAAAAATTTCAAAAGAGCATTAAACGTGTATTTTAACACACTAGTCATTTATGTGCTAAATTTATTTTGTTAAGTGTATATGTAAATTATATACTGAGTTTTTGAGGGTGAAAAAGTTCTTTACAATTTTAGAATGACAGTCACACTACTAAACAAGTCAACAATTTATTATTTGAAGATTGTGTAGGTTTAAAGGGACACAAACTTTTACTCAGGTTGGGACACATATGGATTGCAATGCCTCCCGTCAACCATTATGATAACATTGTATACACTCATTCTGAAACTGTAAAGAAGAAAACCTCCCCATTTATTCAAATATTTCATTAAGATGTACATTTGTTGTTTTCTTTTCATTGTTGTTACACAATTTCAATAAATAACTGATGCATGTTACAATGTATATATGTACGGTTTGTTGAGGGTGGAGGTGGGGGTGCCCACTGACAGACCCTCACAAACCTATGATGGGGTGAATAAATGGACCACCATTAATTTGGTTATTGAAATTTAAAAATATATATTGCCTACATGAAAATAGATAAACAAACTTATTTATTCTGTGTTCAAAATTATAACCACTGTGTATGACTAAATCTGACTGATATTAGTTATTTTTCCATTTATTTATTTTTGGGAAGCCAATTCTTTGAATAATTATTTAAATTAGCCAAGTTTGAAGCAACCCACCATTCCGTCATTGATCTTGGATACAATAATAACAATCACTGCATTTTGAAACAAGAGGCCCAAGAGGGCCTGTGGACGCTCTACTGGCTAAAACAGCTCTTATAGATTTAGATAGATATAGCTAGATATAGCTCTCTTCTCCTATAGATTTAACAAAGGAAAATACAATATAGTATTTTTCAACAAATCAAGGGCCATAACTCTGTTATTACTAACAAGATCTAGCTGGTTTTCGAAATTGTCCAAGATTTCATTGATATACTGCGCTTTGCACAACTAGACATCATACGGAGGCTTCCTGCCAAATTTCGTAGAAATCCAACAAGCCGTTTAAAAGGAGTAGCGCCGACAAGAAATTTAAAATAAAAATGTCAAAGGGCCATAACTCAGTCAAAAATCAGCGAACTGGAACAAAAGCGTGATATGCACAACTAGACATCTTACCGATGCTTCCTGCCAAGTTTCGTCGAAATTCAACAAGGCATTTAAGATGAGTAGCGCCGACAAGAAATTTTAAAGTTAGTGTCAAGTAATTAAAAAGATAATGAAAAAAAAAAAAAAAATCAAATCTATCAAAAAAAACATAAATAAATCAAATAAAAAACAATAGAAACAAAAAAAATAATTAAAAATAAATAAATAAATCAAAAAGATTTTTTTTATTTTAAAAACTGTTACCCCCGAGGCGTGTTCAAATTTGACACCAGGGTCACCATTTGAACAAACTCGGTAGAGGACCATAAGCTGATGCTACATGTAATACATGAGAGCTCTGTGCCATGTGGTTAAAGAGAAGAAGATTTCTCTGAAACTGCAAGAGCCAGAGGTTTAATATTGTTTAAGCTTATGGTCCTTTACCAAGTTTGTTCAAATGGTGACCCTGGGGTCACATTTGACCCCGCCCCAAGGGTCATATGTTTTACATAGACATGTATAGGGAAAAACTGAAAAAATCTTCTTCTCTGAAACTGCAAGAGCCAGAGGTTTAATATTTTGCATTTCCTATAAGCTTATGGTCTTCTACCAAGTTTGTTCAAAAGGTGACCAATTGGTCACATTTGGCCCCACCCTGGGGGTTTGGTCACATTTGGCCCCACCCTGGGGGTCACAGTTTTACTTAGGCTTGTATAGGGAAAAACTGAAAAAGAAGATTTTTTTAAGTTTTTCCCTATACATGTCTATGTAAAACATGTGACCCTTGGGCCGGGGCCAAATGTGACCACCAGAGTCACCATTTGAACAAACTTGGTAAAGGACCATAAGCTTATAGCAACAGCAAAATATTAAACCTCTGGCTCTTGCAGTTTCAGAGAAGAAGATTTTTTAAGTTTTTCGCTATACATGTCTATATAAAACATGTGACCCTTGGGGCGGGGGGCCAAATGTGACCCTAGGGTCACCATTTGAACAAACTTGGTAAAGGACCATAACTTATAGTAAATGCAAAATATCAAACCTCTGGCTCTTGTAGTTTCAGAGAAGAAGATTTTTTAAGTTTTTCCCTATACATGTCTATGTAAAACATGTGATCCTCGGGGCGGGGCCAAATCTGACCCGAGGGTCACCATTTGAACAAACTTGGTAAAGGACCATAACTTATAGTAAATGCAAAATATCAAACCTCTGGCTGTTGTAGTTTCCGAGAAGAATTTTTAAAAAAAATAATCCTATATTAGTCTATGTAAAACATGTGACCCTTGGGGCGGGGCCAAATGTGACCCCAGGGTCACCATTTGAACAAACTTAGTAGAGGACAATCAGCTGATGCTACATGTAATACATGAGAGCTCTGTGCCATGTGGTTCCTGAGAAGAATTGTTTTTTTTTTCAGTTTTTCCCTATACAAGCCTATGTAAAACTGTGACCCCCGGGGTGGGGCCAAATGTGACCCCTGGGTCACCATTTGAACAAACTTGGTAGAGGACCACAAGCTTATAGCAAATGCAAAATATTAAACCTCTGGCTCTTGCAGTTTCAGAGAAGAAGATTTTTTAAGTTTTTCCCTATACATGTCTATAAAACATGTGACCCTCGGGGCGAGGCCAAATGTATAAAACATGTGACCCTCGGGGCGAGGCCAAATGTGACCCGAGGGTCACCATTTGAACAAACTTGGTAAAGGACCATAACTTATAGTAAATGGAAAATATCAAACCTCTGGCTCTTGTAGTTTCGGAGAAGAAGATTTTTTAAGTTTTTCCCTGTACATGTCTATGTAAAACATGTGACCCTCGGGGCGGGGCCAAATGTGACCCGAGGGTCACCATTTGAACAAACTTGGTAAATGACCATAACTTATAGTAAAAGCAAAATATCAAACCTCCGGCTGTTGTAGTTTCCGAGAAGATTTTTTTTTAAAAAAATATCCTATATAAGTCTATGTAAAACATGTGACCCTTGGGGCGGGGCCAAATGTGACCCCAGGGTCACCATTTGAACAAACTTAGTAGAGGACCATAAGCTGATGCTACAGGTAATACATGAGAGCTCTGTGCCATGTGGTTCCTGAGAAGAATTTTTTTTTTCAGTTTTTCCCTATACAAGCCTATGTAAAACTGTGACCCCCGGGGTGGGGCCAAATGTGACCCCTGGGTCACCATTTGAACAAACTTGGGTCACCATTTGAACAAACTTGGAAGAGGACCACAAGCTTATAGCAAATGCAAAATATTAAACCTCTGGCTCTTGTAGTTTCCGAGAAGATTTTTTAAAAAATAAATCCTATATAAGTCTATGTAAAACTGTGACCCTCGGGGCGGGGACACATTTTACCCCAGGGTCACCATTTGAACAAACTTAGTAGAGGACCATAAGCTGATATTACATGTAATACATGAGAGCTCTGTGCCATGTGGTTCCTGAGAAGAATTGTGTTTTTTTTCAGTTTTTCCCTATACAAGCCTATGTAAAACTGTGACCCCCGGGGTGGGGCCAAATGTGACCCCTGGGTCACCATTTGAACAAACTTGGTAGAGGACCACAAGCTTATAGCAAATGCAAAATATTAAACCTCTGGCTCTTGCAGTTTCAGAGAAGAAGATTTTTTAAGTTTTTCCCTATACATGTCTATGTAAAACATGTGACCCTCGGGGCGAGGCCAAATGTGACCCGAGGGTCACCATTTGAACAAACTTGGTAAAGGACCATAACTTATAGTAAATGGAAAATATCAAACCTCTGGCTCTTGTAGTTTCGGAGAAGAAGATTTTTTAAGTTTTTCCCTATACATGTCTATGTAAAACATGCGACCTTCGGGGCGGGGCCAAATGTGACCCGAGGGTCACCATTTGAACAAACTTGGTAAATGACCATAACTTATAGTAAAAGCAAAATATCAAACCTCCGGCTGTTGTAGTTTCCGAGAAGAATTTTTTTTAAAAAAAATCCTATATGAGTCTATGTAAGCCCCAGGGTCACCATTTGAACAAACTTAGTAGAGGACCATAAGCTGATGCTACATGTAATACATGAGAGCTCTGTGCCATGTGGTTCCTGGGAAGAATTGTTTTTTTTTCAGTTTTTCCCTATACAAGCCTATGTAAAACTGTGACCCCCGGGGTGGGGCCCAATGTGACCCCTGGGTCACCATTTGAACAAACTTGGGTCACCATTTGAACAAACTTGGTAGAGGACCACAAGCTTATAGCAAATGCAAAATATTAAACCTCTGGCTCTTGCAGTTTCAGAGAAGAAGATTTTTTAAGTTTTTCCCTATACATGTCTATGTAAAACATGTGATCCTCGGGGCGGGGCCAAATCTGACCCGAGAGTCACCATTTGAACAAACTTGGTAAAGGACCATAACTTATAGTAAATGCAAAATATCAAACCTCTGGCTGTTGTAGTTTCCGAGAAGAATTTTTAAAAAAAAATAATCCTATATTAGTCTATGTAAAACATGTGACCCTTGGGGCGGGGCCAAATGTGACCCCAGGGTCACCATTTGAACAAACTTAGTAGAGGACCATAAGCTGATGCTACATGTAATACATGAGAGCTCTGTGCCTTGTGGTTTCAAAGATTTTTTAAAGTTTTTCCTATATGTCTATATGAAAAACATGCAAAACCTCAATATACAAACTTTGGACCCCCGGGGCACGGGCATTTTTGACCCCGGGGACTTTATTTGAACTATCTTGATAGTCTAGGCCTTGGCGATCATTTTAAAAGAAAAACTGTCCAGCGGTACTGGAGAAGAAGATTTTTTAAGGTTTCGACCATATATGGTAATGGCAGCCATCTTGGATTTAGCGCTGACCTAATTTTAACAAATCTAAAAAGCATTCATCTAAGGATCATCCATGTGAAGTTTGGTCAAAATTAACCAAGCGGTTTCTGAGGACAAGTCGTTTGAAGAAAAGTTAACGGACGACAGACGACAGACAGACGACGGACGACAGACAACACACCATCCCATATAAAGCTCTGCTGGCCAAGGAGTAGAGCTAAAAACAGATTCACAGATATTCAAATAATCCGAGCCTTCTCTCACCTTACCAGCCCTTTTTACGATTTTGATATTTCAACTGACTGTGTAAAAGCCACACACACAAAAAAATGTTTTTAGGGTCAGAGAAGGCTCGGATTGATATTCAAAATGATACTGCGTCCAACATCATATTAGCATAGTCTCTTTCTCAGCCATCAAATAGTCGTTATCATTTAATTGCTCAATTTTGTTTGTAATAATAATTTGTACAACATGTGATTTCAAATTACTTGGTACAACATGTGACAGGGTGTAAGGAGTTGTTTGCAGGTTATTTGCAGATGACACTGCCATTTACATTACAATCATTGCAGAAAAACAATCAGAAACACTACAAAATGATCAAACCAAACTTGAACAAGAGGTCAATGACCTTGAAGCTCTACTGATAGATTTTGATAGCTAGATCAGCATTCCTGTGAAGTTTCATAAAAATCTGTCAAGTAGTTTCAGAGGAGTAGTCGCTACAAGTTGAAGTTTTTATTACATATCTCTAGGTAAACAAAGATGGCCACTGGCAGCCATGTTTAACGTGGAATCAAAAAAAAATCGACAAAGATCAACATCTTGTCATGCTGATCATTTCAGAAAAAGTCCCATATCAATATCACTTACAGTTTTCAAGAAGTAGTCGCTAAAAACTTGTTTTTAAAAATCTATGTTTAGCCGTGGTGGCCATCTTGAATTTCCGGCCGACCTGAAATTTTGTTAGGATCAACTAGACATCAAGAGCAACATTCCTGTGAAGTTTCATGAAAATCCACCAAGTAGTTTCAGAGGAGTAGTCGCTATAAATTTTTATTATACAAACTCTATGTAAACAAAGATGGCCACTGGCGCTCATGTTTAATGTCGAATCAAAATAATTTTCGACAACGATCCACAACATCATGTCATGCTGATCAGTTTAGAAAAAGTCCCATATCAATATCACTTACAGTTTTCAAGAAGTAGTCGCTACAAACTTTTTTTGAAATAAAACCTACCCAATATAGAGCTGTTCAACTCTGCAGTTAGCATAATGGAACATGCCTCACCATAAGTAGCATCAGAGTGTTTTTTATTTTTAAACTTCACTAACAAAATCATACTTTTATTCTACTAACACGTCTGTGTCAGATAGACACGTGAGATTCCTAGGTCCCCAGCAGGTGTTTGGAATTAATGGAAGATAGATAGATAGCTCTACATTGTAGTTTCAATGCTCATTAAAATTATACATTTATTATTTGACTGGATAAATTAATAGGATTCTGGGTGAAATTTTGGGGGAGGGACTTGTATAGTGACATCAATACTTTTAATTGTCGAAGAAATAACCAGTTAACACAAAGCAACAACACTCTATCCAGTGTTTTTTATGTGTTTTGTGAATGCAGCCTGAATTGAATACACCGATTGACAGTTTCAGCAACTCCGCCATTTACTATCCAGTAACCCGGATGTACGAGTAAAAATTATCGATCCACCATTGATGGCATTATTGACTTTTCATGGAAGCGTAATACCATTGGAAAATTTCTATTGAAAGCCTTAATAATGGCTGATTTAAACGACATGACGTTAGAAACGTTCAAGATGTGGTCTTCACAAGCACTTAGAGTGTTTTTATCACTACGAAAGAAGCAAATTCATGGAAATTTTGAAGAAATCGCCGCAACTTGCGCAAGGTAAGAAAAATATAAAAGTTGCCTTCGGCACTGTATCATTGTATGTTCAGCCTCGAGAAACTGCCGTTTACGCTAATTAAATGCAAATATTTTTTGTATGTATTGTACCAAAGACGTTCCTAGAATGCTCCTGTAAGATGTATATGCAGTCAACATAATAAAATACCGTTTTTGCGATTGCGTAAAAATATCCGTTACCCCACCCATTTTCCCCCATATGTACAGTTTAGGATGTTATCGCTATTTTAGAATGCAGTTTTGATCTAGTTTAATAGACATTGATGGTTTTAAATACAATATTATGTTTACATTATATTCTCTATTATAAATGTTTTATTTGATTTTATGTTTCAGGGCATTTTGTGCCTGGAAAGAGAACATCCCCGTTGATTCAAATGCAGAACAAGCAGAACGTCAGTTGCTGGCAGAGTACAAGCAGAAACTTATGATGGGTGATGAGATCATTCCGGATCCATTTTCATTGAAAGCTGGATGGAAGGGTGAACATGCAGCTATGTCTCAATGGCCTTCAGTTTACATAACAGATATTGCTACTTATCTCAACAGTCAGACCCCAAAAGAGATAGTACATCGGTTAATGAACGAATATAAAGAAGACAAAGCTTATAGATATTTTTCGTGCGAGTGGGTCAAGGAGATTGAGTTCCACCCCATCAGACCAAACAGCCCAGTGTGCATATTAAAGGCACGAGTATCACCGTCTCAAGCGCTCAACAATAAAGCATATGGTGTGTGGATCATTGTCAAGAAAGACACTGAAACAGTTCTCGGTGGTGAAATTGTGACCGGTTACTGTTCATGTACTGCTGGGATGCTTGGTTGTTGCAACCACATAGCGGGTGTTTTATTCAGAATTGAACATGCAGTTAAAACTGGAATTACCAAACCCGCGTGTACAAGCAAACCTTGTGAATGGAACATTCCATCATCTGTCAAAACCACAATCAAACCGCTAAAAGTATCAGAGGCTATCTGGAGAAAAAGCCATTATACAAACTTGAAAAATGTTACCGAAGAAAAAAAAAACAGATAAAGAGTTGCTTTACGCCGCTGACTAAAAAACAAGCGATTGATGTAAAGGACACAAACAAAGTCAGATCAGTATAGTTTGCTGCGAGATGATAATCCGGATTCCTGTTTTTCTCTCCTAATGGAAAAAAGGCGACATAACGTCAGAAAGGTAGAATGTCCGCAGTCTTTACTACAAGCAGCCGACAAACTGGACAAACAATCTGAAACACATGATGCATTGAAAGCAGAATTTCTACAGAACATTTCTTTGTCTGAGATGGAAGCTGAAACACTTCAATCAGCCACAATGTGATACCTGGAAGGAACATCGCAAAGGGAGGATAACCGCAAGCAACTTTCAGAGAGTGTGTAGCCGTGTCAACACATTAAGAAAAGATGAAAATGCAGACCCAAATGCTCTCATCAAAACTGTTATGGGTTACACACGATGTGCTCCAACGAAGGTCATGAAACATGGGATTTCACTAGAGCCGCATGCAAAAAAAGCATACACATAAATGATGAAGAAAAAACATCAGCGATTCAAGTCCAAGGACACGGGTCTTGTCGTTCACAGATCGAAACCGTTCATTGCGGTTAGTGCGGACCTTGAAGTTGAATGTCAGTGCTGTGGTAATGGTCTTTGTGAAATAAAGTGCCCAGAAACAGTGAAGGACCAGACACCAAGTTTAGACAATATTCCATATATTATTTCAGAAAAAGGTGTTCCCTGCATTAAACAGTCTCATCCCTATTATTACCAGATACAGGGACAGATGGGAGTAATGAACATAAGTTATTGCGATTTATTCATTTTTACTTTTCATGGAAATATTATGGTCAGGGTGTTGTTTGACAACGACTTTTGGGAATCGGCGTTAGAGAAAATAACCTGGTTTTGGAGGAATATGTGTTTAGAGATAATAAATCCAAAACTGTGTTCAGAAAATGAATGTATAACCGAAAAGGAAGGGACAAATGCAGTGAGCCGTTAAACAACATTGTTTAACGGCTCATCAACACAATACATGTTATTTAGAGCCGCCCCAGAGAGAGGGGAAGGATACATAGGATCCGGGAGCCTGCCCTACTCTTATTATCGAATAGATTCCTATGGTTCTTTAACGTGCTCGGAGGATAGACCGATACACGGGACCGCCCGGTTTACGTCCCCATCCGACGGACGAGGCTAAGGAAAAGTGTCTTGCCCAAGAATGCAGCCTGTGCCCATGCCATTGTGAAAAATAGCGGCATTTTTCTAGAAATTGTGAAAATTTTGAAATATTATAACAAAACAGAATTATAACAAAAGAGAAATAAACTTTTTCACTTTTATTTTCACAGTTTAATATCCCTTGGTTTTAAGTTTTGTTTTTGGTAAATACAGACTAGTTTTGACACCAGCTTATATTAAGACTAGTATCCTTACTTGTTTTTTTTTCAGATTGTAAATATTTTGAATATAATTGTGAAACAAGAGGTCAATGACCTTGAAGCTCTACCTGTTTTTTGAAAATCTATTTTTAGCCGTGGTGGCCATCTTGAATTTCCGGCCGACCTGAAATTTTGCTAGCATCAATTAGACATCAAGAGCAACATTCCTGTGAAGTTTCATGAAAATCCGTCACGTAGTTTCAGAGTAGTAGTCGCTACAAGTTTTCATTATATAACTCTGTGTAAACAAAGATAGCCGCTGACAGCCATGTTTAACATTGAATCAAAATAATGTTCGACTCGGATAATCATCATGTCATGCTGATCATTTTAGAAAAAGTCCCATATCAATATCTCTTATAGTTTTCAAGAAGTAGTCGCTACAAACTTGTATTTTGAAAATCTATTTTTAGCTATTTTTTTTTAAATCTATTTTTAGCTGTGGCGGCCATCTTGAATTTCTGGCCGATCTGAAATTTTGCTAGGATCAATTAGACATCAAGAGCAACATTCCTGTGAAGTTTCATTAAAATCCGTAAAGTAGTTTCAGAGGAGTAGTCGCTACAAGTTTTCATTATATAACTCTATGTAAACAAAGATGGTCGCTGACAGCCATGTTAACATCGAATCAAAACGATTTTTGACAAGGACCAACATCATGTCATGCTGATCATTTTAGAAAAAGTCCCATATCAATATCACTTATAGTTTTCAAGAAGTAGTCGCTACAAACTTGTATTTTGAAAATCTATTTTTAGCCATGGTGGCCATCTTGAATTTCCGGCCGACCTGAAATTTTGCTAGGATCAATTAGACATCAAGAGCAACATTCGTGTGAAGTTTCATGAAAATCCGTCAAGTAGTTTCAGAGGAGTAGTCGCTACAAGTTTTCATTATATTACTCTATGTAAACAAAGATGGCCACTGGCAGCCATGTTTAACGTCGAATCAAAATAATGTTCAACTCGGATAACCATCATGTCATGCTGATCATTTTAGAAAAAGTCCAATATCAATATCTCTTATAGTTTTCAAGAAGTAGTCGCTACAAACTTATTTTTTAAAAATCTATTTTTAGTCGTGGCGGCCCTCTTGAATTTCTGGCCGACCTGAAATATTGCTAGGATCAATTAGACATCAAGAGCAACATTCCTGTGAAGCTATCAATTATGGTTACAAAAAAGGGGAACTTTCAATAACTCAGACAGAAGGAGTCATAACTTGTATTCCAAAAGATAACAAGCCAAGACAATTTCTAAAAAATTACAGACCCATATCTCTACTCAATTGTGCCTATAAAATAGCCTCAGGAGCCATAGCATACAGACTTAAAGCTGTATTACCTAAACTTATTAATGATAGTCAAACTGGTTTTATTGCAGGGAGATATCTTGGTGAAAATACTCGTTTAATATATGATATCATGCAATTCACAGAAGAGCAAGATATAGCAGGTCTTCTATTGTTGGTTGACTTTGAAAAGGCATTCGACTCTTTATCATGGTCTTTTATCTATAAAGTCTTGACATATTTTAAATTTGGTAACTCTCTAATATCATGGATTAGATTATTTTACCATAAAGCAAAACTAGCTGTAAACCTCGAAGGGCAATTATCCTCATTTTTTTCAATCGGTAGAGGCTGCCGTCAGGGTGATCCGATCTCGCCGTATATCTTTATTTTATGTGCAGAAATACTAGCAATAACGATTAAAAATAATACAAAAATTAAAGGAATAACCATTAACAACAAGGAACATAAATTATCACAATATGCCGATGACACATCAATTCTTCTGGATGGAACGGATATTTCTTTAAATGAAACACTTCATTTTATTATGCAGAAATTTCAGGCCTTAAAGTAAATTTCGACAGTTGTTTGGATAGGAAAAAAAAGATTTAGTTCAGAAACAATTAAAACACGATGGAAATTATCATGGGGAAAAAATGAATTTAGACTTTTAGGAATTAATTTTCATGTAGACTTAAACAAAATGATTGACATAAATTATAATCATAAAATACTAACAATAAAAAATAACATCAAGCTTTGGAAACGTAGGTACCTAACTCCTCTTGGGAAAATAACAGTCATTAAAACTTTATTAATACCAAAACTTAATCACTTATTTATGTCTCTCCCCAGCCCAAATGAGTCGACGATTAAACTTATCAACAACATTTTATATGAATTTTTGTGGGAAGGTCCAGCAAAAATCAAACAAGCTGTCGTAATCAAACAATATTCTGAAGGTGGTTTAAATATGACCAACTTGCAAGCTTTTATCTTTGGGTTAAAAGCATCATGGATAAAACGACTCATTAGCAATACAAGTAGTAGTGGGTGGCACCATATAGTCACTAACACTGTCAATATTAAAAAATTATGTTGTTTTGGAAAGAGGTACATACAGCAAAAATTAGTTACAATGAAAAACATGTTCTGGAGAGATGTTTTAAAGGCTTTTTATAATATCATAGAAAATAATACTAAATCAACAAATCAACATTTTCTGTCAAGTCCACTATATTATAATACAAACTTGGTTATAGGAGGTAAAACCTTCTTTATGAAAGAATGGTATGACAAGGGAATTTATCTTATAAATGACCTTTTTAACACTGATGGACATTTGTATTCCTTGGATGAATTTAGTACCATATATAAACTTAAAACAAATTTCATGACTTTCAATGGCATTATAGCATCAATTAAATCCATGGCAGGTAACAAAAAGATAACATACAGGGACATAACTCAGAAATTATTCGAACCAACACTGCCATTAAATATCACACCATTCTTAAAAACAACAAAAGGAAGTAAAGAATTTTACTATATACTTAATAAAAATACAGAAAAACCTTCTTCTAAACTTAAATGGGAACAAAATTATAACATAGAGCAAGAAACATGGAAGGAAATTTATATGGCACCTTTCAAATCAACCTCTAGTTCTACATTACAGTGGTTTCAACTTAGAATTATCCATAGAATTTTACCTACAAGAAAATACTTGCATACCATAAATGCAATAGATAGCCCTCTATGTCACACCTGTCACCAGGAAGAAACATTGGTCCATTTGTTGTGGTCTTGTCCTGATACACAGAACTTTTTACATCAAGTAAATAATTGGTTATACACTAAAAGTGTTGTAATTCCATTCACTGAGGAGTTATTTATTTTTAACATTGGAAATAATATGTCTACAGCTGATCTCAGTGTAAAACTTGAAATCAAGTACTATATATTTTCTTCTAAACGCCTAAATACACCACTCTCTATAGCAGCCTTCAAAAACAGACTTGTGTACTGTTAAAAAACACTTAAAGAAATAGCCATTATGAACAACAATCTAGAACCTTTCTACCAAAACTGGCAAAAATACAAAGATATTTTCGAACCTTCCTAAAATAAACTTATTACAAAATGAGTTTTTGTAAAATTTTGTAATTCACTGTATGAAATATTCACCAAATAATGGGATAAAAGGTAATAATATCTGAATAAAAAGTGTTTACATAGGCCAATTTATCTGAACCAAGACCACATCACTTTTAAAGTTGATATCATTTTAATCAATGCTCATATTTTTCCTGTTGTGAGGGGCTTCATGGGGGTTAGCATACAGAGTAAGAAAACTTAGATCTTCACTATTTTTTTCTCTATTGTTTAACATGCTAAAATAATTCCCCTTAATAATAAAAATATTAACTGCATCTATTGCAACATGTAGTATAACTATTTGTTTACATTTTAATTAATAATGATAATATGCTTGTACTTTGTGCTCATATGAATCTTCATGAATTATTAAGATATATCATTATATTTGTAAGGTGTGCGGTGGGATGGTCCTCCCCGACCCATCACACACCTATTTACGGGAGAATAAACGGGTCGACCAAGTGATCGAGAAAAAACACAAAAAAAACACAAAAAAAACATTCCTGTGAAGTTTCATGAAAATGTGTCAAGTAGTTTCAGGAGTAGTCGCTACAAGTTTTCATTATATAACTATATGTAAACAAAGACAAAGCCATGTCTAACGTCGAATCAAAATGATTTTCGACACGGACCAACATCATGTCATGCTGATCATTTTAGAAAAAGTCCCATATCAATATCTCTTATAGTTTTCAAGAAGTAGTCGCTATAAACTTATTTATTTTAAATCTAGTTTTAGCTGTGGCGGCCATCTTGAATTTCCGGCGAGCCTGAATTTTTTTCCGGATCAACTAGACATCAAGAGCAACATTCCTGTGAAGTTTCATTAACATCCGTCAAATAGTTACAGAGAAGTAGTCGCTACAAGTTTTTACTATATAACTCTATGTAACCAAAGATGGCCACTGGCAGCCGCTGAACGTCGAATCAAAATAATGTTCGACTCGGATCAACATCATGTCATGCTGATCACTTTAGAAAAAGTCCCATATCAATATCACTTATAGTTTTCAAGAAGTAGTCGCTACAAACTTATTTTTTAAAAATCTATTTTTAGCTGTGACGGCCATCTTGAATTTCTGGCAGATCTGAAATATTGCTAGGATCAATTAGACATCAAGAGCAACATTCCTGTAAAGTTTCATGAAAATCCGCCAAGTAGTTTCAGAGGAGTAGTCGCTACAAGTTTTCACTATATAACTCTATGTAAACAAAGATGGCCGCTGGCAGCCATGTTTAACGTCGAATTAAATCAATTTTTGACAAGGACCAACATCATGTCATGCTGATCATTTTAGAAAAAGTCCCATATCAATATCACTTACAGTTTTCAAGAAGTAGTCGCTACAAACTTGTATTTTAAAAATCTATTTTTAGCTTTGGCGGCCATCTTGGATTTCACATCAACATGAATTTTTGCTAGGATCAACTTGACTTTATGGGCAACATTTCTGTAAAGTTTCATGAATCTCCATCCAGTAGTTTCAGAGGAGTAGTCGCTACAAATAAAAGTTTACGGACAGACAGATGGACAGACAGACGCCGCACCACGGCATAAGCTCTGCTGATCTCTGATCAGTCGAGCTAAAAATGATACTTTTTGGAATTGTGAATGGGGCAGAATTTTGGCCCCAAATTAGGCATAAAAAAAACACTGCTATCTCTTATTCAACTGTACACACCTGACCTTGATCAGATGTGTATTTCACACTTGACATCTGATGCCTGACGTGCATCACAGACATTCAAGTATTAATAAGCAGATCGGAAACTTCCAATCTTAACCAATGAAGTAACCAAAATATCATCTTATTCAATGATTTTGATGAGAATACATTCAAAAGATTCATAGTGAATAGAAAATGGGATTATAATAATTTATGTTTGTATTCAAATTAAGAAATTGTATAAAAAGATGTTTAAAGTTAAAAATGTCATTTGTGTTCCCTTTTCTCTTAAAAATCAAGGTTTTGAAATAGTCAAGGTTTCCGTCATACTCCTTTTTTGCTCTAATTGAAGAGCAAGCAAAATACTATCTGTATATGTAGTAAGTCGAAGTAAGACACCAATACTGGCTTAATAACTTCTGGAGAGTGCGCATGTTACTTAGTCGTAGTAACTTGAGAGAGCTGACTTTAAACTCTCTACAGTCTTTGCACTAATGACACCGTCGTCTAGGCCAAAAATAAAATTATGTTTGTTTCCCCTTCCCGACCCATGCAAAAAAGGGTTGGGTAGGTAGGTAGGTAAAATATTTTTTTTATTTCATTTCTTTTATTTGAGATCAAATCTGGAATACATGCTACCTATAAGACACATTTAAGACAAAAAAAAAAATTCGAAAAAAAAAAAAATTCGAAAAAAAAAAAAAAAATCGAAAAAAAAAAAAAAAAAAATTATTTTTTTCGCCAGTGTCGAAAAAATAATTCGGGTCGCGGCAATTTCGGTGGGTCGGTCGGGAAGGGGAAACAAACATAATTTTATTTTTGGCCCTAGGTGGTTCCACTCTACCACGGTTTTGATAAAAAGGAATTGAATTGAATGCTGTTTAACGGCTAATCAACACAGTATAGTTTATTTAGAGTCACCCCAGAGTGAGGGGAAGGATACATAGGAATCCGGGAACCGTACCCTACTCAAATAGATTCCTATGGTTCTGTAACGTGCTCGGAGGATAGACCAATACAAGGGACCGCCCGGTTTATGTCCCCATCCGACGTACGATGATGAAAAAGGAATGTGTATACCGATCAGTATGCAAGTTCAAAACCTGAAAGATATTAGAATTGTTATTTACTCGTCTTTCAAAGGTGTTACTGCTTATGTTATAATGTAATCGTTATATTGCTTAGCCTTTATATGCCTTTCAGCTTTCTGTGGTAGAAAGTCAGCCTGGTATATTGCCGGTACCATACCCCTAACTATCTTGTACATGTATACCAGTCGGTTGAATTCCCTTCGATGTTGGAGGGTTGGGAGTTAAAGCTCTTGCAGCATTCTTGTAACACATCCTTCATCACAAGTTTTGTAGTCTCTTCTGATGAATCCCCTTCTACTACTATGTTCATCAATCTGTTTTTCAGGAAAGAGGACAGCCAGTTGTTGATCTGACCCTAAACCCCGTAGACTTTTGAAAAATCCAATATCGCTATGCCCACTTGTAGTTTCATGTCAAAGGATTTTAAAAGATCTTGTAGTGTGACAAGAAGTTGAGATTCAGTTGAATTGGTAGACCTAAAACCATTGTTCAGGTTAGTAAGTACATTGTGTCTTTCAAACTGTTTGGGTAAATGGTTGCAGATGAAGTGTTCTAATATGAAATAGGCACTACCTATATAACGGGCAAAGCAATTTGATAGCATGTACACTTTTTACCCATCTCTAGTTTAAGGGTCAGAACTAACTATAAATTTGATCAGATCTTAATCTTAAAGTCAGGAAATACTTATAGATAGATCTTTGCACAATATGTAAATAAATATATTTGCAAGGCCTAATAAAATAACGCCCTTCTTTACTGCAATAAGTAGTGGGTAGGAAGGTCAGCTTTTTGTTTTATTTTGTATCTGTAATAAGACTTTAAACTTGAGAACAATAAGATACGGAGAGATTTGAGTGCAGATTTTATTTGATATTTTCCTTTACACAGAAAATATGCGCAAGCATTTCTGGTGCAGTTTTTGTGTGGGTCGGTGTATTTCAATTTTCGGGGGCTAACAAACTGAACAGTTTTCGGAAAAAATAGATTTGTTTTATTCTCATAAAAGATGTCGGCAGCGTTTTAAAGGAAAAGGTCCGGTCACGGTGAACACATGTTTATTTGTAATCCGAGCCTTCTCTGACCGAACCACTATAGATAATCTCAAAGAATCTATCAACATGTTTCTTATTCCAACGGAATGCTAGCATTTCCAACAGAATGTAAGTGTATACATAAAATTTAAATATACCAAGGTTCTGTTTGTTGGCATAAATACCCATCAAAATACATAGTATGTTTTTTCTATCTTTAATGAATGAGACTCATAGATAGTGGTAGGTAGGTAGTCGAGGACGTTTAACCCTTTTTCGCAGCGTTCCATATAAGGCCACTTCCCCACCCAAATTACTTTGAAAATCATGCAGTTTTCCCCATTTTGTAAACTTAATTAATTCTGAAAATGTCATTTCCCACTTATGGATCTTTCCCACATTCTAGGCCAAAATGCCCCTTTCCAGACCTCAGGGCTCTTTTAACCTATGTAACAGGGGACAAACTTTGGCCTCTTCCCAATTGCAAAAACCTATATTTTTCCCAATTTTGGGGTAAAAAATTCTCATTTAAAAAAAAAATTTTTTTTTTTTTTTTTGGTAATTAAGTGACATACTTCACATAGTTTGTATGTTAAAATAACTCAGTTCTAAAACCTAATCAATATTTTACCTATTTATCTACATTTTAATGAAGTTTCCCTTTAAAAAACATTTCCCAAAACAACGAAAATCACGCTATTTTTTTTCCAATTTGGACAGTCTCGCGCTTATTTTCCCCAAATTCAGTAGGCCTAGGCCTTTTCCCAACTTCCTTGAAAAAAAGCCCTGGACCTAGTAAAAGGCTCTGGTGGTGTTGAGGAGAGGGAGGGGCAAGTTTTTTTTTCATCTCTTAAACTGTTATTAGTGAAATTTATTTGTTGTTATCTGTTTAGAGTTATTGAGAATATTTAATTAATCTTTGTTACCTGTTATTATCAAATTATTACTCCAGTCCCCATCCATTCCATACAAAATTAATCATTCATTGTATCAAAGAACTTTGACCGTTATCTAGTCGGTGCCTGTTTCATATTAAAACATTAAATATGTTACATTTTTAACTTGCGATTAAGGAAAACATATGTGTATTTGTCTAGCCTTTTCCTTATTTTATGTATGATCTCTTTACTGGAAACACATATTTTGTTCTATCATATACTAAAATAAACTCTTCTTGTTCTATCATACACTAAAATAAACTCTTCTAACTAAAATAAACTCTTCTTAATCATAATTGCTGGTATCATATTTTGTTATAAGGGGTCGAAATTCGACGGGCGACCCCATTCCGTCTCAAAAATGTATTTTATTGCAGTAAAACTCACATACTTGGAACCCATTTAAAATTCGATGGAGAACCCGGAAATCTCGCCGTGTTTTGAACCTGTCCTTTTTAAACAGTCAAGAGATTAGTCTCCCTTTATTACAAGTTTTTCACGAGGTTTGCGAATGAGAATTTTAGAAACGCTAACTAGAAATATGCAACAGAGCTGCGTTAATTTGTTTGTTTATTAAACGAAAACATTACAAAGCAAGGTCACTTAATTCGTATTTTCCGTAAAAATAGCGGAGAATAAGGCCTGTGACATGTAATAGTCGCACGTCGTAGAGAACGCTAACGCGCTGTGGAAACTTTCTTTACGATGTGTGAAACGTACGACCTATACCGATTACGACGTGCGAAACGTACGATCTACACCGATCACAGACGCTTCAAAATTGAAGCGCTTCAGTCATAGAAATACTGAAAAACATTAGAAAACTCCTGGGTATTTCATAAAAATGTAAGCATTCTTCAAAATTAATTATTTCTGTTAACAATGGAACGCCGGTAAGTTACTTTTGGCTTTCAACTGTTAATCACGTCTGCGTGACTTCACCGTGAGACAGGAAGCTGGTCAAAAATGCTACCGGAAGTTTCAAAATGTCGCCGTCCGTGTCGTCCGCCATCTTGGAGACAAAATTCAAATTTGACGCACAACGAAAATGAAAATTAGTAGCGTTAGTTAGTGAGTATTTAACATATTCATTCCCATGCATACATGTACATACGTGTAACCTCTAGTCGGGCTTTGCCCGACCTGCCAGGTCGAGCTTTGCCCGTAATGTTTTGCAGGGTATGGCGGTCAAGGATTCATAATTTTGCATTGCAGAGATGTTGAGCTTTTATTTTATTTTCAGTAGGTGATAAAACTTGTGTTACTCGGTTTTTATCCTTAGGTTCTATAGTAAAATAAAAATCTTTGGCAGAGTAAACAGATAATAATTTTGAAGATTTTGATTTTAAAAGATACATATATTGAATCAATTTGCATGAATGTGCTTGAAATGTGCAGGGTTTTAAAAGAATCACACTGTAGATACCTTAATTTTAACAGTAAATTTGGTTGAACATCAAGGATAAAGACCGAGTTTATCACCTACCAGAATGTATTGGTTAGTTCTTATTTCTGGTCACTGATTGGTAAGTTTTTTTGATGATGCTCTATCAAAATTAATATGAAATAGGTTAAACCTATATGGCGAGCACAGTTCATCTTTGATTGTGCCGCTGCGTATGTATGTGCAAGTCTAGCTGCGAGAATCGTAGCTCTTATGGCGTGTACCTATATCATGGTAGGTACATACCACCATAAGAGCCATGATTCTCACGTCTAGTGCAAGTCTACCTGTACGTGTCTTATGAATCGTGACATCCCACCCCAACAAATTTCAATTTGTGTGTGTGTGTGTGTGTATTTCTAAGGATTATAATCCGTCCGCCTATGGCAGGCGTCGTGCCCGACGATTATAGGCACACTTGAGTCTGGACTTTTATCTGTGTGTTTGTGTGTTTGTGTGTGGTGTGATGATATGTCTACTTGAAGCAGCGAACTCAATGGTTTCTTTATAGTACTGCCACACTGGAATACCACACCGTAGTAGACATGATACCCCAGTCACATTATTCTGACACTGGTCAATCAGTCGTAGCACTACCCATTATTTGCTCGTCAGGCAAGGGTTCCATTTTTAATGTATCTGGGGACTCTAACCCACGACCTCCCGAATGCAAGGCAGACGCTCTAACCAGTACACCACAATGCTTCGGTCAAATTTCAATTCGTTCCCAGACAGGACAGATATGGCATGGAATGAACTTCGAACGGCTATCTAGTCATGATCCAGTCTGGATCGACATTGGCTGAATCACCAACCGTCATAAAAGCTGCTACTGCATCAGTGTATGTAAGCTATATATACATAAACCGTGATGCACGCGTATACTTTTTTGCCGAACAACATGTAATTACGGTTTCAACGTTATGTCATTACGAAAAATGTATATATATGATTTAAGCTTTTTTTTTATTTGAATATACGTCTAATATACGTCTTGTTTTCAACGTGTGTTAAATTGATTCATACGTATTGTCTAATCATTATGATGATGTATGTTTGAGAAAAGTACAATGATTTTAAAACGTAGGAATTTGTTGTTTCCTACTTGACATTTAATAAATGGTGGTCCATTTTCAGAATATTAGTTCAATATTTAGTTGAGTATGTCTGGGGGTGGAGGACACCGGGTCCGACGTTTTCAATCAATATATTCTGAAAATGCACCAAATTCATCAAATGCTATGTAGAAAAGACGTTGGTTTGTTTCACCGTTCTTGACGTTTAGCACTAGCTGTGCTCAAGATACTTATAAGTTTCTACATCTATATTTTAAGAAACTGAGTGTCCTATTTTACCCTAATGTTTCTGTCGGTGGTAGAAAAACAAAAATAGTAAAATGATAGGACAGAGAAAAGCATAGATCGATTGAAGCAGAAGACAGGTAAAGTTTCCAAACCGTGTTTTCATCACCTTAAAATTTAAACTACTCCGTAGCATCAGACCAAACCGGATGACCGGTTACAGGTACACTGGCATAGGAACGTTTCATTTATATGGGGGTCCAGTGGAAACCTCAAACTTTGTTAAAAGTAACAAAAAAAAAAGTGAAGCACCAATAGTGGCGCGAAAGCCGGATTGCGAATTTAACATATTAAGTGAAAAATCTGTGTGAAAAGGGGGGTAGTCCAGGTAAAATACATGACATAGTTAGGGTTATTTTCATATAACATTTGTAATGATGTTGAACAAGTGTCAAGTTTCAAAGCTTTTCGACAATACATTTTTGAGAAATGAGGAAAAAACAAAAACTTTAACGAAAACTTCAAAACTCGTAGACGGACGGACGGATAGACACATGGAAATCGCCGAACTGCAAGCCTGGATTTGCTACGCAATCCAGCCAAAAATAAAAAATACAAATTCTGTACATTATGGTGGAGTCTAAACCCGACAAATTTGCTATTATTTCGGGCGTTTGTTTAAGCTAAAGGGTTTTCAGCTATGTGAGTGAGTAATTTTAACAAAATGTAAATACATTATAATTATATAATTGGAACTGGCAATTTTAGTGGTAAATAAAAAATTCCTATCTATCTGTCTACATCCTGCATTAGCCTGCCGTGTTGCTGGGACAGCAAAAAAAAAAAGAAATCTCAAATATAACTTCAGTAGTTTCAGAATGTCTTAATTTCGGTTTGCCCAACTCATTAAAACCATTTTTGGATAAAAGGTTGAAGCGCCCCAAAATATGCAACATAGGGTAAAAATACCTTTTGAACTTCCCCTACCCAAACACGCCAGTCAGATTATTGGGATCTCGGGAAGGAGGCTGTTCCTACCCCTGTCAGTGTGAGTAACATCTTGGGCCTAACCATCGTTTAGTCACTCTAGACCTGGTGTTGTTCTAAATACTAGTAGTTATATTTTTTCATAATGGACCATAATGTTACTGTGCGGTAAAAAAAGATGCGATGACAGAGTGGTTAGCTTACTTGCCTCTGGATATAGAAGTCTAGGGTTCGACTCCCGGAGGTTCACGTCTCGAGAATTGATAACGCACTCCCTAAAATCTAGAACTATTCGTGAACGATAGTTAAAGTTACTGTGAAAGTATGTCATTCTTCCCTACTGATGTAAAGCCGTTGGTCTCCTGTGCAGGGAGAGACATACCATATTCAGGTTAAAAATCTCGCTGAACTTCTGTGGTTATCATAAAAAAGCCTGCAGGTAAACTCATCCACAGAAACGAAACTGTGATAATCATAAGTATGTGTATAATACGTCAATAGTATTGAAAGAAAGAAAGAAACAAACAAAGAAAGATGGATCGGTAATAAGCACCTTGCTCACTAATTGTTTACTAACAGACCATACGTCATAATGTGACGACATACGATGATGACGTAAATCAATGACGTCTTGTCATTGTATTATAATTTCCGTAACATTTCCGGAAATTGCCAGATTGTTCGGGTTTGACACGAATGAACACGGAATAACCTCGTCGATTTCCGTCAATGGCTTACAATAGTAGACGACCGAATACGGAAATCTGCGAAGAATTCCGATTGCATTTATGGCTTTACGGGAAAATAAACAAATGAAAGATAGTTTTTAACCAAATCATTTTTTTATCCTAATCGGTTAGCAAGACATATACATTTCTGCGACACGAAATATACTTTTATTAAATTGTGAAATGTGTTGACGAATTTTCGCCAATGAACAACGCGCAAGGTAACACTTTGGGCTATGCTTCCGGTTAATGGCCGTTTTGGCGACATTGTTAAAAATGCAATTTCATTGTCATTTTTGGAAGGGTTCGAGAAAGGTTTTTAATGTTTTTTTCACCTCATTCTGCTTGGAAACCACCATTCTTAATGATTTCTACGAATGCTTATCTTGTTAATTTCGTAACGAAATATGCTACTTTACGGTTGAAGTCGCCCATAAACTGCCGTAAATGACCCAAGACTTTTCAAAAGGATGGATGGGTATGTTTACTTTTCGCCTGCATGATACCATAGGAGCTCGCTTGCGCTTCGCGACGCGAGCTGTGCTCGCTATGCGAGCTGTGCTCGCTATGAATACTGGACCTGCATAAAGGGGCTCGGTAAGAGGCATTTTTCCATTCTAAATATAAAGTACCGCACTTGGAATTAAAAGGACTGTGCTTATTTTAAGGACATCACCGATTGGAATTTAACTACACAATGCCACTATAATGAACAATACCTTAATTCTGGGCACTCATCCAAAAGTCAAAATTTAGAATTCCTGAAAAGAAGGTTCACCACCGATTTTATTTCCCAAAATCTGAAATAAAACATTTTGAAGTAGATCCTGTAAATAAAAATGTTACACTGAACTCCCTAACACATACAACCGTGTTTCCACGGCTGTAAAAGAAATTACCGTGAATAACTTGTAACATCAAATATTTGTTCACCTTGGCCGCCATCTTGGCTCATTGGATACACGTTTGACTGTATCATTGATTTCAATCAAAGAAAAGTATCTGTGGTTAACATTTTCGCATATCAGTCTAATCTGGGTTAATAAAAACGCATATTTTATGAAGCCTTTATAAGACGTTGATAAACTTTAATCGGCATAC
>JAWPHD010022924.1:0-23587 GCA_037043455.1 Cyrtodaria siliqua | reverse complement strand
GATATAAATGGTTGTACATATGTATTAGGTGTATATGTTAGTGTGATACATGTTCTACCCACGTGTGTGTGTGGGGGGGGGGGGGGGAGGGGGGGGGGAGAGAGAGTGCGCGCGCTCAGCGTCCATCGGACGGACCGGGCGCATGAGTGTGCGCGCGTATGTGTGTGTATGTGTCCTCGCCCACTTGTTAGTTGCATGTGTTTGTTACTTATGGTTCTACATACATGAATACTATTTCTATGTTAGGAATTGAACAGAACAGAGAAAGTATACGCGGTTCTACGTGAAAGTTAGGTATTTGTGTAAGGTATACATGGTTGTAATGAACCTTATAGTATTCACCATGTTTGCCATGGACAGGTTTTAAGGATCAGTAACAACGAATAGAAATAAAATGTATTTTGGCACTGGTTACTTCCCTTTATTAGAATTGGACTGAACATGCATACTCACTATGTCATCAAGCATATACTAGCATGTCCAGCACACAGTCTGTATGTGACCAAGCATATACTAATATGTCCTGCACACAGTATGTTTGTGATCAAGCATATACTGTCCAGCACACATTCTGTATGTGACCAAACATATACTAATATGTGCAGCACACAGTCTGTATGTGACCAAGCATATACTAATATGTCCAGCACACAGTATGTATGTGATCAAGCATATACTGTCCAGCACACAGTCTGTATGTGACCAAGCATATACTAATATGTCCAGTACACAGTCTGTATGTGACCAAGCATATAATAATATGTCCAGCACACATTCTGTATGTGATCAAGCATATACTGTCCACCACATATTCTGTATGTGACCAAACATATTCTAGAATGTCCAGCACACAGTCTGTATGTGACCAAGCATATACTAATATGTCCAGCACACATTCTGTATGTGATCAAGCATATACTAGTATGTCCAGCACACAGTATGTATGTGACCAAACATATACTAGAATGTCCAGCACACAGTCTGTATGTGAGCAAGCATATACTAATATGTCCAGCACACAGTCTGTATGTGACCAAGCATATACTGTCCAGCACAGAGTCTGTATGTGACCAAGCATATACTAATATCTCCAGCACACAGTATGTATGTGATCAAGCATATACTGTCCAGCACACAGTCTGTATGTGACCAAGCATATAGTAATATGTCCAGTACACAGTCTGTAAGTGACCAAGCATATACTAATATGTCCAGCACACATTCTGTATGTGATCAAGCATATACTGTCCAGCACACATTCTGTATGTGACCAAACATATACTAGAATGTCCAGCACACAGTCTGTATGTGACCAAGCATATACTAATATGTCCAGCACACATTCTGTATGTAATCAAGCATATACTGTCCAGCAAACATTCTGTATGTGACCAAACATTTACTAGAATGTCCAGCACACAGTATGTATGTGACCAAACATATACTAGAATGTCCAGCACATACTTATACTGTCCAGCACACATTCTGTATGTGACCAAACATATAATAATATGTCCAGCACACATTCTGTATGTGATCAAGCATATACTGTCCAGCAGACATTCTGTATGTAACCAAACATATACTAGAATGTCCAGCACACAGTCTATATGTGACCAAACATATACTAATATGGCCAGCACACATTCTGTATGTGATCAAGCATATACTGTTCAGTACACATTCTGTATGTGACCAAACATATACTAGTATGTCCATCACACAGTCTGTATGTGACCAAGCATATACTAGTATGTCCAGCATATACTAGAATGTCCAGCACACAGTCTGTATGTTACCAAACAGCAGACATTCTGTATGTTACCAAACATATACTAGAATGTCCAGCACACAGTCTATATGTGACCAAACATATACTAATATGGCCAGCACACATTCTGTATGTGATCAAGCATATACTATCCAGTATACATTCTGTATGTGACCAAACATATACTAGTATGTCCATCAAACAGTCTGTATGTGACCAAGCATATACTAGTATGTCCAGCTCACATTCTGTATGTGACCAAACATATACTAGAATGTCCAGCACACAGTCTGTATGTGACCAAGCATATACTAATATGCCCAGCACACATTCTGTATGTGATCAAGCATATACTGTCCGAGACACATTCTGTATGTGACCAAACATATACTAATATGTCCAGCACACATTCTGTATGTGATCAACATATACTGTCCAGCACACATTCTGTATGTGACCAAACATATACTTGTATGTCCAGCACACAGACTGTATGTGACCAAACATATACTAGTATGTCCAGCACACAGTCTGTATGTGACGAAACATATACTAGAATGTCCAGCACACAGTCTGTATGTGACCAAGCATATACTAATATGTCCAGCACACATTCTGTATGTGATCAAGCATATACTGTCCAGCACACATTCTGTATGTGACCAAACATATACTAATATGTCCAGCACACATTCTTATGTGATCAACATATACTGTCCAGCACACATTCTGTATGTGACCAAACATATACTTGTATGTCCAGCACACGGTCTGTATGTGACCAAACATATACTAATATGTCCAGCACACTTTCTGTGTGTGATCAAGCATATACTGTCCAGCACACATTATGTATGTGACCAGCATATACTAGTATGTCCAGCACACATTATGTATGTGACCAAACATATACTAGAATGTCCAGCACACAGTCTGTATGTGACTAAGCATATACTAATATGTCCAGCACACATTCTGTATGTGATCAAGCATATACCGCCCAGCACACATTCTGTATGTGACCAAGCATATACTAGTATGTCCTGCACACAGTCCGTATGTGACCAAACATATACTAGAATGTCCAGCACACAGTCTGTATGTGACCAAGCATATAATAATATGTCCAGCACAGATTATGTATATGATCAAACATATACTGTCCAGCACACATTCTGTATGTGACCAAACATATACTAGTATGTCCAGCACGCAGTCTGTATGTGACCAAGCATATATAAGCATGTCCTGCACACAGTCTGTATGTGACCAAGCATATACTAGCATGTCCAGCACACAGTCTGTATGTGACTAAGCATATACTAGTATGCTCAGCAAACATTATGTATGTGACCAAGCATATACTAGAATGTCCAGCACACAGTCTGTATGTGACCAAGCATATACTAATATGTCCAGCACCAATTATGTATGTGATCAAGCATATACTGTCCAGCACACATTCTGTATGTGACCAAGAATACACTAGTATGTCCAGCACACAGTTTGTATGTGACCAAGCATATACTTGTATGTCCAGCACACAGTCTGTATGTGACCAAACATATACAATAAGTCCAGCACACAGTTTGTATGTGACCAAGCATGTACTAATATGTCCAGCACACATTCTGTATGTGACCAAGCCTATACTAGTATGTCCAGCACACAGTCTGTATGTGACTAAGCATATACTAGTATGTCCAGCACACATTCTGTATGTGATCAAGCATATACTAGTATGTCCAGCACAGAGTCTGTATGTGACCAAGCATATACTAATATGTCCAGCACACATTCTGTATGTGATCAAGCATATACTGTCCAGCACACATTCTGTATGTGACCAAGCATATACTAATATGTGCAGCACACAGTATGTATGTGATCAAGCATATACTAGTATGTCTAGCACACATTCTGCTTACGTTCGGGTACAATTTTAGTCAAGGAGCTGCGGACAATTGGCATCATATAAAAATGGAAACGTCATTTAAGACAAATATCTACAAATAGAGTTGTCGTTAAGAGACAATTAGCAGGTGTAAATTGTTGACGTTTAATAATTTAAATCAACCATTTTGGGCTTAGCATGAGTACATGTATCATATCGCACGATAAACATGTAAAACATTAGCAACTTCTATCAAATCAGTAACTTTACTGAAATGTCAATTTTGCAATAACGTATTAAAAAAAACTAATCCTCGCGAGAGAGTGTTGTAGTATCTATAAATAGATCATTATTCCTTTGAATATGGTGTCATATTAGGATAAAACTGTAATAGTGTTAGTGTTATTGTGAGGAAGCTATCCCTTTGACGAGGAGCAAAACCAATCGAATGCCCGCAGGAGTAGGCTTTATATGTGATTTGCATTTAATATTAGTATAAGCTCCACATTTCAAAGGAACGTACATATTCATAGGAAATTGACATTTCCAACTATTGTATTGATCCATAAAAGGGGTCAGTGGGTATAGAATCACTTGGGTAAAATGTCTAAATTTTAAAACGGAAGGAAAACTATTTATTTTCTAGATTTATATTTGCTTGTTTGCTTGTTTGTTTGTTTGTTTGTTTGATTGTTTGTTTGTAAAGAAAGATACAAATATCGGCCAGGGAAAGCAGCATTCAAGGACGACATTCAACCACAAAACACAAAATAAACACGCAAACTGACAAACGAGAAGGCAAAAGTAATAACAAATGCGAACGACATCACAAACACAAAATGGTTGACAATAGGGCTACCGCCTTGGAAAGGTCAGTGGCGACAAAGGCCACTGGGGGTTTAAACCAGTTCTAGGGTGTACCAAACCCCACACTTACCCTACTGTCATCCCATTAAAACAGGACAGTGTAAATAAAGAAATCCCCGCCATGATCTAATCTCTAACCAACAAGGCAGCTTCAATAGGCAATATAAGTAAAACATAAATATTCTCGTGTAAATATAATACAAAAAAAATAGCCTAGAAAGCCACAATGAAGGTACTCATTGACTTGGCAGAAGCCAGAGCAACAAGAGAATAAACCATTAAGGGCACGACAAGAAAGATCATAGACAAACATCAGACGCCACCGTCCCATTGGGATTTTTGTAGGCGTCATCATAGGGTCCACAGCCTGTCCGGTCATCGTACAATTAAAGAGGAAATCATAGTGGCGAACTGTACGGTGGTTTACGTATTTTCTTTACGCATGTAAGGTTATATATGACGGTCAATATTATTTTCATTTTATTGTGGTGGAGACAGACCATCCACTTTTACTGGGTAGAACCAGTACTGTACACCTCCCGCTACCCGTGAAAAAATCAGGTTATTTTTCACCAATATTTGCATGAGTTAAGTGTATCCCTAACAAACATAATTTCTAAATATATCACATACTTACGTTTTCAAAGCATAACCTTTTGGGTGATCATTTGTGACATAATATTTAATTGTTGAACTTATATTTCTGCACACAAAAGACTTGAGCACGAACTAAATAATGCAAAATAAAAGGACTTGAAGTGTTTGGGAATGGTTCCTTATGAAGGCATAAGCATGAATACCTTATTATACTACTTTATCCTGCCATTCATTTATGAAATCACTCCACCGTTTAATCCGTTTCAAACAATAATTCACTTAATTTTCATATTAATATGAATATACCCTAATTATTGTTGCATTCCCATGTGCACACTATTATGTTTCTTCCTTCTACACGTTTCTTATGATTAATACCACTGGCATCTCATACAATGTAACCAATTATAGTTATTTAAGAGTCAAACCTCTGTGAATGCCCTTCATTGCGAAGTTGGTGATTCCATTGCGAAGTTGGTGATTCAAACCTGACTAAGGACATTACAGAACAATAACAATTAAGGTAAGGCCAAGCCTTGCTCCAATGTATGTCGCTTATGAACCTAAATATGCCGAAATGTGCTGGAACTTTCGAGACACCTGTAAACAAATCAAAGATGCGGAAATATGCTGGAACTGTATCTGTATACGAGCGTACAAATCAAATATCTTGGACAACGTATGGTTCTCATTCGTATTCGAAAGCTCGTATAACCCATTGATTTATCCATTTATCATTTCTGTCTCGTCTGCGTGTATGTAGTTGCTATTAATCAGATTAAACTACAGCCGCAGTCACACTATGATTAGGCAATAATTTGTTTGATACGCACAGTGGCAATATGGATATTTTTAAAAACAATAACCTGCAGATTGAATTCCATTAATTCGTCTCATTCGTAACAAACACTGAACTTGAGATATAAATAAATACTGATAAAGGTGATCCTTTGGAAGCAACAAACACAATTAAGAGAATAAAGCAGCAGACTCGGTTTTATTGAGTCTGTTCATGAGAAGTAATGAAAGAAGCAACACCTCTCACGCCCACTAGCACCGGCTAAAGCGGTATTCTACTTCAAAGCCACCTATATTGGGGTCGTTGGTCCCAAAGGACCAGTAAGAATAACACTACTGAATTATAACCCATAAATCCACTTGATATATAATACTAATACTAATAATATAAGTATAAACTTATTTATTTTATATCAGTTGTAACGAAAACTTATTTTAATCACTCTCGATGTCTTCCTGGGTAGAACCAGTGCAGATACAGTGTCTTGCTCAGGGATACAACACATATGGTCATGTCAGGGATCGAACTACAACACGTTTCGATCATGGGTCCAACGCTCTACCACTAGACATAGCTCTACTCACTAATTATATTAATAATCATATTAACAAAACAATAATGAACACTGGCTATTACAGTCGGTTAATCTTGTTCAAAATTCGGTTCTTTCACCAGGGATCATTGCACCTTGCGGGATCTGCAAGACTGAAATCAAGGTCATAACGACATTCCCAAATTCATTTCTCGGGATTGATTACTTCACAACTCTCTTCGAGGTGCATCCTCTATAATATTAACAATGTTTCCGTCCCCAGGATAAACTTGTGTTTTTCCAGCATGTATTAAAAAGCTTATGATATTTTTTCATTGATACAATTCTATTCAATTCAACTTTATTAGATAAACCGAATACAACATCAGTGTCATCTTACATTGCAAAACATAATAATAATTATAGTAATAATAATAATAATAATAGTAGTAGTAACAACAATCATAATATTAATAGACAAAATATTTACGTTTGTTATGTGTATGCATATGACCTGCTATTTTTAAAACATGCATTTTTAGTTAGTTTATGTAATGCTTGCAATTTAATGAGTGTCTTCAGAGTCCCTGGCTGATAGGGCCAGAGTGATACATTTATACAATTTGTTAGTTTGAGCTCTATTCTGTGGGTTTAATAATTTAGTTAAAATTATTATCTCAGATTCTTTTATTATACCTGAAGGTGCTCTTTGAAATTCAGCAATCATATTCTTTCGAATATCTTTGTATTTATCTGACAGAACAGGAGAAAATGTACTTCAACAGATTCAATGTCTGGGCAAAATTTAATACCTTTTATATGAGAACATTTCACGGCACGCCCCGACTAAAATATTTTATTCACACGCAAAGATAAGTGTGGCATTAAAAGCAAATAACAGAGACACACAATATCTGATATATTCTCAAATGAAAATTTGATGACCCTATATAATGTGTATTTTCTCAATTACAGATAATGAATAGTATATCGGCTTTCATTAATCAACAGATGTCTGTTTTGTGATCAGGTATTAGAGCGAAAATAGCCAATTATACAGACAACATGACTCCTCGTTCAACATAATGTTTATGTTTTTCCTGCTTGCGAGAACCAAAACACATGAATTTAGTTTTAGACGTTCGTCGTTCGGTTTATTTAATATGTGTAGAGAATAATAACATAAATCCAAATATGTATACATGACTTAAAGGGAGTGTAGACGTATAGCCAATCTGTATTAGTGAGAGTTCTGAAGAACTTGGAATATGGTGATATTTTTTTAATCAAAATCGGATGATAAACAAAGAAGATCCTTTATTGAATATACTTAAGTATTTTTATTTGGTACTTTAATGACACATAATTGTATTTATCATGCATATATGCACTTTTCTGCCTAATAAATGGGTGACCTAATACATTTTGCTTTAATGGGCACTGACCAATAGAGCAAATCAATGCGGAATCCCTCGGAGTTTATTGTACGTAACGTTATCTGACGTCATGCACGTAACGTTGAATGACGTCATAAAACAAACAACATGGCGGCGTCCTCAATAAGCGTAACATTCTGAGAAATAGGTAATAATAGTAATTCATACAGAAAATGTGGATAATCTACATGATAAATAGAATATTACGTAAGTGCCTTTTACTATCAAGTTTATTAGGCTCGGCACGAAAACAAAGAATGGCTCGCCATTCTTCGTTTTCTAAGCCTCGCCTAATAAACTTGATAATAAAAGGCACTGACATAATATTCTCTATGTATGTGTATTAGCATAGGATGTTAAAAAATATTAATTTTGTCTTAGTAATGCTATAATATGTATGATACTGTTGTCTAAATAGTTCGGCTATTTTGCGGAACGAAACGGAATATACAGTTGCTGTTATTTTCTTTCTTATACATCAGTTAATTATAATATGTATACATATTCCCTATATGGTTATTTATGATGTCATAGTTCTCAAAATGACGCATCATCATCAGCATCATCATAATCAGCAGCACCATCATCATCAGCAGCAGCATTATCATCATATTTAATATCATGAGCATACCCGATATCATCATCATCATCCTCATCACCATCATTATCATCATCATCATGAGCAGCAGCAGTAGCATCATCAGCAGCATCATAATCAGCAGCACCATCATCATCAGCAGCAGCATTATCATCATATTTACTATCATGAGCATACCCGATATCATCATCATCATCATCATCATGAGCAGCAGCAGTAGCATCATCAGTATCATCATAATCAGCAGTACCATCATCATCATCATAATCAGCAGCATTATCATCATATTTACTATCATGAGCATACCCTATATCATCATCATCATTCATTGCTATCGGCATCATTATCATTACCGTCATCCCTTCTGCATCATTATCACTGCCCCCATAAATGTCATTGTATTTGGTGTCGTTTTATCAGTCGTCAATATCTTGATTTAGAACATCCGCAGATTCTTCAAAAGCATTACAAATTATAAAGAACTGCGTGTTTTATGTAGCATTCATCATGTCTCGAGAGGAATAACATATGGAAATGTGTTTTATGCATAAAGAGAAACAATATATTTTGGCAGGGGAATACACGTTGTAATCTATGCTGCTGTTATTTTACACATTTAATTGTTATTTACGTCACATCCGTTCTGTTTATTCCATTTTTTGATGGTGTTTAAAATGACTGAGAACACAGACGACTAAAATGACAAAAAATGGTCCTATAGAAACCACAGCAATCAAACGCAATGGCACCGTAGGTCCGCACTGCACCACAAACCGAAATATAAGCATATTTAAAACATCAATGAAAATGACAATACATAAAGAGTGGTGAAGACAGAGACTAAGTTTCACTACAAACGCTAGATATATCGCTGAAACAATATATATTTACTATTCACTTTTCCTGCAAAATAACAAACATCAAAGGTTTATTTTAAATATACAAGTGTACAAAAATGTACACCATTTAATAAGGTTGCTGTAGTATTCAGCAGTTCTATGTTTCTTTAAGTATTACTATTATATAAATGAATATAAACGCTGAGCTTTTGACACCAGAAAATGTTTATTATGAAAGACAGATTTTGTTAAAACGTTCTTGACAAGCAGTCGTTTAAATATGATTAATTATGGTTTGTCATCTCTGGAGCAGATGACTTTGATAAAGCAAAACTTAATATCAGTGAAGAAACCAGATCAAAGTAAAATCACGGCAAGCGCGGCGATGTGCTTCTGCAGGAGACCACCCTAACTGAATCTTGATATATAAAATAACATTTAAACATACATCCGTCGTTGGCTACTTCGAGTTCCATTTTCTATGACACTGATACCTACATAAACGATCTATTCCAAGGATTACTATAATACCAATATTGAAAATTGCCAACGACATCTGTAGGTTTTAGCCTAGAAAGTAGATATAAATGTCGAACAGGAAATATATAATTCAAGGACCACAGACACAAAAGCAGATATTGGGTTAAAATCAATTCTAGTTTCTAGGGTGCCAATTGGGGGAATGCATTGTTTTTGCATGGATGTTTTCACACACAACACAAAATAGAACACAAGCGATATGTATGTTTTCTTTTAAAATTAATGTTTTATTATATCAAGTCAGGGAAAATACAATTTGGAGACATTCATACAAAAAAAAGTGTTTTCCCCCATTGGTAACCCAGACCTGTTCCATTCCGTTTCGTTCCGCAAAATATAATTAGCCGAACTATTTAGACAACAGTTGCATACATATTATAGCATTACTATTAAGCCAAAGGTAATATTGTTTAACAGTATATGCTAATACACATACATACAAATGTGTCACTAAAGTACCAACTATTTATAGAAAATGCATTAAGTATAACTATATAAATAAATTAATTATACGTAATTTAATATACCCATTTAACCTGTATCTACATGAATATTGAATGTTTAACCGGATTACGCAGCAGATCCAGGCTTATGGTGTGGTGATTTTCGTCTGTCTGTCCTACCGTCTGTCTGTCCGTTTACGCGTTTTGGTTAAAAATGTGTCTTTAAAGTTGTTGTTTTTCCTCACTCCCCAAAAAACACATTTTCCTAAAGCCTTATGACATGGTACACATATTCATTATCATTACACAATGTTATATGACAAGAACCATAAATAGGTTTTGTATTTTACCCGAATGATCTCCCTTTTTCACTTATATGTTTCAGTTAAAACGTAGAACGTACAGTCATATTTCAAAATAACATTTGATCAAAAGCTTTTAAACTTGGCATACATATTCATCATCATTACACAGCCATATGTGACAAGCACCATGACTCTCTGTGCATTTTACCAGAATTACCTGCCTTTTATACTTAGAATTTCAGTTAAAAATTTGAATGTACAGTAATATTCCAATAAACAATTCTCAGTAAGCTTTGAAACTTGGCACACATTTTCGTAACCATTACTCGTACATAGTTGACAAGCCTCTTAACTCTGTACAGTGAAATTCCAAAACTATGGACCAAACGCTTTGAAACTTGGCATACATATTCATCATCTGTGTTACCAGCCCCGTAACTCTCGTGCCATTTACCAAAACTATCCCCGTTTCATCTTAGACTATTGCGGTAAAAGTTAACAATTCGTAATGGTTCTCACCAATATTGGTGTTTCTTGTTCCTATATGTTACCTATCGTATTGTACGCAATACCTTATTTGAATATATGAAAAATCAAAACAAAAATCACACAGACGGAAAGCAAACTTCTAAATATCGCTTTTACTTCTAAATTCTAGTGCCTGCACTGCACCACTACACACATCTTCTTGTAATATTGCCAATGGAAATTGAGTAAAACACAGTATTGTCCTAAAGCTTATGACAAACAGTATTGTCCTAAAGCTTATGACAACTCAGGGAAATTTTGATTGTGATCTATTAAATATGCTAGAGATGTTCTTCATACAATGTGTAATAAGCGTCAAGTTTTATCTGTAAGTACTAATCAACTTTCCACACTATATTGTATATACCAACTTATCTTTAAATGTGATCTTTGTTTCTGTATGTGTATGTGGTTGACTGTTGTCCTTGTATGCTGCTTTTCCTGTTCGATTTTTATATCTATATTTACCACAAAACCGTATCAGTGAGAAACGTATTGCTCTTTTTCAAATTCTTTGCCCGTAAACATATTAAAGCTTCGTTTTTTTACTAATGACAATTTAGACAATTACACTATGAGGACTTGCCAAAGAAAATGTGAAACACTTAACATTAAATTAGCTGATAGTTGCACCAGGTATGGAACTACCGTGTATAGACAAATTGTAGCCAGTGGGTACCAATTATGCATATCTTGTCGCAGATTTGTTTTTGTACTGCTATGAGAGAGGGTTATAATGTTGAGTCTTTCGCCAAATACTTAGACAGATGTCATTAAAGCCTTTATTAACGCATATAGGTATATGGATGATATTATGAACATTGATCACTCTTTCTTTTCTAATATGGTTAATAATATCTATCATAAAGAACTTTAACTCAGCAAAATATAATACTTCTGTCTGCTATCGTTGATATTAAATGTATAATATTCAAATCTGTCTACTATGGTTGATAATGTATAATATTCAAAAGAATGTTAACTCAACCAATATATTGCTTGCATTTCTGATACTGTCATTTCTTCTCTCTATTTACATCTCTCGATCGAAAATGAAAAGACAAGAAACCAAAAATCTACACAAGATAAATGCTTTTAATCTGACATTGTTAATTATCTCCCCGAGCATCTCCCCGAGCGACTTTTTATTGGGTATATGTTTCTCAACTTTTTGGCTTTCTAGAGCTTGTTTTCGAGTTCAGGATTTTAACACTCTGTATAACTACAATACTAATTCATCACGGCTACAACTACCATAAAAACCAGTTCCAAACTGTCTTGTCGCAGCCATGCTCTACTTTTAAAATATACAAAACAAATTAAGAGCTCCTCTGCGGCAAGGACTATCACGACCTGACTTCATAAGATCCTTGGTCGTGACCATTCATACAATCTTGTGTTTTAAAAAGTTATAAACCTATCATTTTGCAACGCACTGCATGTTTAGTGGTTGATCCATTTATAGTTCGCCACTATGCTTTGATTGTGCGAATACCGGACAGATTGTGGACCCTATGATTACGTCTGAATACTAAACGGGATGGTATCGTTTAATGTTCGTCTTCAGTCTCGTCATCTCGTTTATTCTCGCGTTGCTTTGGTTATTCTCGCGTTGCTTTGGCTTCTGACAAGTCATTGATCAAGTACTTTCTTTGGGACTTCTATATCTTTTTTTAATGCATGATAACATCGGTGTTTGACTTATATTGCCTATTTATGCTGCATAGTATGTTAGAGGGTATAGACTGGCGGGAATTTCTTTATTTTCTGGCACTGTTCTATTTAATTGTGATGACACTAGGGTAAGAGTGAGGTTTGGTGCACTCTAGAACCTGGTTTAAATATCGCCACTGAAAGTTCTTAGGTGGTACCCCTATTGTCAAACGTGTTGTGTTTGTGGTGTCGCAAACTTGTATTATATGTACCCTTGTAAATGTCGCTTCTTTTGAATGGTTGTTTTTGCTTGACTGTGTTTTTCGAATGCTACATTATATGTTCGACTTGTCGTGCCCTTAATGGTTTATTCTCTTACTGCTCTGGCTTCTGCAAAGTCATTGAGTACCTTCATTGTGGCTTTCTAGGCTATTGTTTTTTTTGTATTATATTTACACGAGCATATTTGTGTTTTACTTATATTGCCTATTGATGCTGCCTTGTTGGTTAGAGATTAGATCACGGCGGGGATTTCTTTATTTACACTGTCCTGTTTTAATGGGATGACAGTAGGGTAAGCGTGATGTTTGGTGCACCCTAGAACCGGTTTAAACCCCCAGTGGCCTACTTTGCCACTGACCGTTCCAAGGCGGTAGCCCTATTGTCAACCCTTTTGTGTTCGTGATGTCCTTTGCATTTTTTATTGCTTTTGCCTTCTTGTTTGTCTGTTTGCGTGTTTGTTTCTGTGTTTTGTGGTTGACTGTCCTCCTTGAATGCTACTTTCCCTGTCCGATCTTTTTATATTTCTTGTATATATACTTTTACAAGCAAATACAAAACAATATTTTCCGTATTAATGTATCCAAAACATGCTGTAAATAAAGATACAAATATTACATTTTGGCAAACAATCGGCTGTGTTTATACCTGGTAATTATAGTAGACACATTGCCAAATCTGAGAGACATAAAACGGTTAACGAATTGCTCTACTTAAAATATGACAAGGCAATGATGACCTATATTGCATTGTTTTGATTTTGTAATTTTTTGATGAGGAGAAAACATAATTCGAAAACTAGAATTATTTTCTTACAAGTATAAACACTTTTATTATCAGTACGAACAGCATTACGTGGTCCGAGTATTAAATTTCATATCTCGTCCAACCTCTTCTCCAAGAAGCGAATACGGAGTTGCCTTGGGTATGAAAAAGTTTGCATATTGTAAACGTGTTTTTAAACATGTTTTACTTTCGAAATATCCATGATAAAATCCTGCTAATATAAGCTTTCCCATCGCTTAATGGAATTAAGGTGGGACCACGTAATGGAATGATTTTAGATAAAACAACTCCTATATCCTGAGCAAAGACTGTATGTATGTTATTAAAAGTAGATGTAAAAGCAGAACAGGAAATTGCAGCAATATTAATATCCAGGTCGAACACTTAATATCACAAAATATTGCTTTGTGGGAATTGTTTGGATATCTTTTGCTGTGTCTGGGGGAAAAGAAATGTAACGAAACCGACATTCACATATTTTAACTAGTATTTTCCAAACGTTTGTTTTTAAAATGTACAAGAAATAAGCAGTCTGTGTATATATATACTCGGTACAATCATATTAATCAACAACGTGTAACTCAATACATAGAGGCTCATAGCACGAATGTGAGATTTCATTTAACACATAACTCATAACGTCACATAACAGTACACCACATAGCGTCAGAAAGCGCGGACGGTGCCTTAACGTGACGTGGTGTTTCGTTGCACTACTAGTGAATCATGGGAAAACTGTTTATAACATTGTTGTGCGTGAATGATCAGGACTTCTCGGTGAAAGAATACTCATGATCATACACATATTAAAGTCCAACATGACTAACTGTGCACTTCCTTTTTCCGACTGCGCAAGCGGGAGTTTTAACCTTGCCGGGAATATTTTTCATTTAAAAATTAAATAAATAAAACATTGAATCAGAGATAATAAAGGAAATACGAAAGGCAAAATACACAAATTATGTATATGTTCGTATATTTAAGCGATACGTTTTGTAGTGCCAAGAACATAAACCTACTTACCACATTAATTTGCTTTGCCTTAAAGGAAATTCGTAGTAAATAAGTGACGCCTGTTTATTTATACTTGAATGCACACAACGGAATTTGGTTTCACTCGATGGTAGGCGTATCGATTTTTTCAATTAATCGCATCCGCTCATTCATGAAAAAAACATACGCCTGTCATTTCGTGTATAATTCCCTTAACGCAGCAGTTAAATGAACTGCATTTTTTTCCCAGTCCGTGAGTTATGTGATAAAATCACTTACTATATCACAATAAAATGTCATCAAATTTTAAATATGACAATAAAGTTCTAGGTAAAAGGGAGCGGAGCTTGTTTATACTTTCACTTTTCTTTTTCGGTAATGTTGATCGTATTTTAACTCTGCACATATCCTGTAACGACCTCGGCTTTCGTAAAGTATCCTTTACATTGTCTATTAGCGACCTTACATTCACAAGAAAACAGGTCGTGTCGGTATTGTTTAAGACGTCACTAGACATTACAACATACGGACTGTCGTAGCTTATCATGAATTCACTATCCAATAAGCATGCGCCAGAAGCAAGAAGCAATTGTGTCATCTTTTTATATTGTTCAAGTCTTTTTATTGCCTTTCTTTGCACAGCTTTCATGTCACCGTCATAACTACTCATGACATTATTTAGAACGTGTTTGGAACTGAAGACCATAACCTCATACAGTGATTTATCTTTACATATTGCATCCAGAAGTTGAAAAAGAACGGATACATTGGAACAGTTAACGACATGCACATCTGCACCATAATCCAGCAATGTCACCAGTTTATCCAGGTCAGCTTGTGAGCCAGCATAATGGAGAGCTGAAAATCCTACAAGAAATGTATCATATAGGTCATCTCCAATAGGAGTGACTTGAGCGTTAACATTAGAACCCCAATTTAGCAATACCTCAACAGCATTTAGTTCTTTGTCACTGTTTCCGATGGCTACGTGTAGAGCTATATGCCCATTGTACCTGGCTTCATGTTCTGCTTTTATTCCCCGTTCAATTAAATGCTTCATCATGTCTATGTTATCCGTTTTAGCAGCGTGATACATGAATGGCTTAATACTTAAATTTGCTCCATGATCTAAACATAGTTCGAAGAATTCTTTCCATCTTGGTTGCATTGAATTTTCAAATGCAGCAAATAACGACTCGCCTTCATTTTCATTAACATCTAACCCATTAGTAATTAACAGTTTTAATATGTTATCAACCCCAAACTTATAAGCATCATAAAAAGCCAGTCCGAACGGACAAATATCTGTCCCTTGTCTACAATAATTTACATTTGCACCATTGTCTATTAAATACTGCAAAAGAGTTTCGTTTCGATTGCCTACTGCTGCCAACATCGGTGTGACATAAGGGTAGTATTTTTTATCATCCAACACAATGTTAACATCAACTCCATGTTTCACGAATGCTTTAACTACTTCTACGTTTCCTCTACAATGGTTAAGTGCGTGCCAAACGGAATCATTTATATCATCGTCTGAAGCTACTTCCAGTAACGTTTTGACGATCTCCGTCCTTAACAATTTGCCAGCATAACCAAGAGGTGTAACAAGAGTTTCATCGTCAAGTGATATCTTCATATGTGAACATTCATTTCCAGCATTTACCAACATGTCTTTGAACATTCTCATGCAGACATCGTCGTCTATGGCGTCAAACAATGATGTGTGTAGTTCCATGTCTAAGGTCTGAAGTAAAAAATAATATAGGCAAACTGTAAAATCTATTAATTGCCATAAAACAGAAAAATAAAAACAAATGGCAATGTTGACATGCATATAAATTGATTTCAAATGGCGTCTTAAAATTTAAAACATTCGAATAAATCAAACCATTTAACATTGACATCGACTATTCCTCTAAAATTGTAACAGTTCACGTTTTATTCCAGAAATATGCATGTTCTGTTCACATAGCTCAGATTTTTTTTCACGTATAAAGAATATGTTTGGTACAAAAGTATTGAATTTGATAAAGTTCATATTACGGTTGCCAAACACACAGTAAATATGATCTTTATTTAGTTATTTTTTCTTTGGCTTTTATACTGTAAAGCAACCAAATACCAGGATGTAAAGATAAGATGTTTTTGCTTCGAAGAGAATGAATGAAGGCCATCTGTAAAAAAAAAAAGGTGTATCCAATTACGAATAAAAACATCATAATGTACTTTCATATGTACTGTACTGGGTTTAATGTTCCGTCTGGGGTAATTATTGTTTGTGTGTAAAAGAAAAATCCAACGGGTTTTAGTTGCATACATCAGCATTATTCACTGGTATTCGATTGATTTGTCATCAGTTGTATTCATTATTTAATAAAATGCGTTTTTATCACGACACAAGTTCTCTTCAAAGCACTAAATAAATTAACAAATAAAAAACTGAACGATATAACGCATTGCACATATTATGAAACTGAAACGGATTATGACAGTTTCATTTGCGATTGACATCGACTATTCCCCTAAATCGCAACCAGTTCCCTTAAAAAGAAAATGAATGAGTATTTGTCAGAAAATTGTTGTAATTTTGGTATGCACAATTATAACTACTTTTCTTTGGATACTGTTGTCAGTTTGAGAGTACATAATGGCACATGTTTTCATTAAAACTATTTATATGATTTTCTTTTAAAAGTGCCGTAAATTAGTAGTACTGAAACTATTTACTGATTTCAAAGTGGTTAGTATCAAAGTGGTTAGTTTTTAACTGGTTAGTTTTTAACTGATATCAAAGTGGTTAATTTTTAACTGATATCAAACTGGTTAGTTTGTAACTGATATCAAAGTGGTTAATTTTTAACTGATATCAAACTGGTTAGTTTGTAACTGATATCAAAGTGGTTAGTTTTTAAATGATATCAAAGTGGTTAGTTTTTAACTGATATCAAACTGGTTAGTTTGTAACTGATATCAAAGTGGTTAGTTTTTAAATGATATCAAAGTGGTTAGTTTTTAACTGATATCAAACTGGTTAGATTTTAACTGACATCCAAGTGATCATGCTGATAGGAAAATGTAATGTTATTCGCACAGTCGTCGACCTCCTAGATATTACCGACATTATTTAAATAACGTTTTTTTTAAAAGAAACTATCCCGCCAAATAACGACAAAATTACATTACAAAACCGTTTATCAAAACTCTGTCCAGGTGTTCAGGTCATATAATAATGTAAATGTACAGATTAAAAGTGCAGGTTTATATAAATGGGTTCCTAAAATACCCGTGCTTGAATATGCGTAAAATGAATTATGAGTTGGTAACTCTTAATTCGACGTTCCAGTTTTTGAGTTTGGCCTGTCTGGTAAAAATCGTTTATTTTGTGCCTATTGAGTTTGGATTGTCAAAATATGCAAAAATGAGATATAGGGTCCTATTGAAACCACAGCGTCCGAAAGCAATGGCATCGTAGGTCCGCACTGTACTGCAAACAAGGACTTGATAATACAATGAAAGAGACAAAAAACAACAGAAAGGGTGGTGAAGACAGGGTTACCGACTTGGAACGGTCAGTAGCCAATAAGGCTACTGGTTAGCGGACAGACATATTTTTATTGATTTAAACTTTACAAGTTTATCATCAAATACAATAAACAAACATATTCGTGACAGAATAAACAAAACAAACAAACAACAAAAACATAATTTTGCACACTAGGTTCATATAAATTGTATTATTGAATAATTTGTAATATTAAATAATTGAATAAATATGTGAAAATTACTCTGAACTTTAACTTACGCAAATTAAATTAAACATTAAATTAAAAAGACAATTATGTTCTCATTATCACAAAAGCAATAATATAAATAATTAATTGATAATATTTTTCATTCGAGGATAAACATACTTTTGATTAAACAATAAATCTTTACGAGTATCAAATGCTTCTTTTATAAACCAAGATAAATTAAACAACTCTATGAATTTTAAAACACTTGGACGTTTATAATAGTACTTTTTAATGTATTTTCTTCTTATATTATCATATACAGGACAAATCAAAACAAAATGGTATTCATCTTCGATGTCATTAGAATTACAAATGGTACACTAACGTTGATTTCTATCTAATCTGTTCTGTGAGTAGCGCCCAGTTTCAATTCGCAGTGAATGCGACGATAGTCTTAGTTTTGATAAAATAATTCGCAACTTATATGGCAAAATATCGAGATATGGTTCATATTCAAATATACCTTTAAAATATATATACATTGAAAAAAAACTCTATTATTTACAACATCGCTGTTCCACTTTTGAACAAAACAACCGACTAAACGCTGTTTAAAAACAGTATGAAATGTTTTCAAGGTTAGCTTGAATCGATTTTATATGCGCACAATCCTCGCTATTATCCTGTCTTCAGCTCCCAAATAAACAAGACAGTATAAACAAGTTGTATATACACATATACCTTGTCGCAAGTAAGTTTAGAAACGATGTACATATGTTGTAAAATATGGCCTTTGTTGGCGTGATAGCTACTTTAAAGGCCCAACTGCTGTATAACAGCCACTAGATGGAGCTGGTGCAGGTTTTTCATTTAAATGTAAACATGGTTATATCAGGGAGACATTTTTCCAAATATTTAAAATTCCATCTCATAAAAAAATGTCAATATCTGGCACAGAAGTAAACTGATATTAAACAAGTGTATTGGTAAAAAACTATTTGTGAAAAAGTATTTTTTATTGCTAGTTTCAAATTTTTTTTAAAACCAACTGACAGAAATTTGAAAATATAGAGGAGGAGCCTGTTGGGTTATGAACTGAGAAGTGTACACAAATACACGTGGTAGTGTTTACAGCAAATTATGGCATAGAGTTTGGCAGTATAACTGTATGTGAACCTCCGTAGCGGAGTACTCTGAGATGGGATGTTTGTATCTGTAACTATTCATGTGTTCCAGATAACAATTTTTACATCAGAATCGGAAACTTCGCCATGCACTCCACCCACAGAAATTGAATATTTTTTCCTCGGGCTCAGTGATGTATGTTCCTTAGGTATAACTATATACGATGTAATTCCTTATCTTATTATCTCCACTCCATCTTGTCCAGCCATTCCTAACACTAATTTGTACAGTTATGCTTTATTTTTTAATCTTTATTCCCAACATAATGTCATCCTAATATACATGTCTAAATTATACGCATATCTTGTGTACTGCAGTATATATACGCTGTTTTCCCATGACCAATTGGCAATTAATTTTCATTTAACACTGGTAACTTATTTGATGGCAGTTTGAAGTTCTGTTTAGTCATCTGATTACATTTATTTTGGCACAAAAGGTCATAGCAATTCATACGCCAGCGCAGTATATGAAAATAAAAGAGTAACTATAGGTTAAAACATGAACAATACTAAAACAAAACTGTCACAGTTCCAATAAAATAAACAAAACATATATACTGGAAGTGGAGTCATTACATTGAAAAAACTTTACTCCTAGCTGATTTGTTAATAAATGTTGTGCCGTCTGCAAACTCTTCATCCAGTGAGAGTTGTTTACATGTGCTAATTTTAGAGTCATTCACTGTAACTGATCGACTTGTATAGCTAGTGTCATCTCCAATCTCTCCCATCCAGGGAAGGGAATATTGCCCCTTTACAGGTAAATGTTATATACATGTAGTTAATCCAGTCGTGTAACTTGCGATGGCAATATGATAAGGGTGAGGTTTGATACACCTGCCACTGATCACACTTGCCACTGACCGTTCCACTGCGGTAGCCCTATTATCAGCCTTTTTATGTTTGTGATGTCATATCTTACATTTTATTCATCTTTGTAATTTGTATTTGTTTCTGAGCATGTTTTTGGTTGACTGTGGTCATTGAATGCTACATTTCCTGTGCGTGTTTGTGGTTGACTGTGATCCTTGAATGCTACATTTCCTGTCCGTGTTTGTGGTTGACTGTGGTCCTTGAATGCTACATTTCCTGTGTGTTTGTGGCTGACTGTGGTCCTTGAATGCTACATTTCCTGAGCGTGTTTTTGGTTGACTGTGGTCCTTGAATGCTACATTTCCTGTGCGTGTTTGTGGTTCACTGTGGTCTTGAATGCTACATTTCCTGAGCGTGTTTGTGGTTGGCTGTGGTCCTTGAATGCTACATTTTATGAGCGGGTTTGTGGTTGACTGTGGTCCTTGAATGCTACATGTCCTGTGCCTGTTTGTGGTTGACTGTGGTCCTTGAATGCTACATTTCCTGTGTGTGTTTATGGTTGGATGTGGTCTTTGAATGCTACATTTCCTGTGCGTGTTTGTGGTTGGCTGTGGTCCCTGAATGCTACATTTCTTGAGCGTGTTTTCGGTTGACTGTGGTCCTTGAATGCTACATTTCCTGAGCGTGTTGTTGGTTGACTGTGGTCCTTGAATGCTACATTTCCTGAGCATGTTTGTGTTTGACTGCTGTCCTTGAATGCTACATTTCCTGAGCGTGTTTTTGGTTGACTGTTGCTACATTTCCTGAGCATGTTTGTGTTTGACTGCTGTCCTTGAATGCTACATTTCCTGAGCGTGTTTTTCGTTGACTGTTGCTACATTTCCTGAGCGTGTTTGTGGTTGGCTGTGGTCCTTGAATGCTACATTTCTTGAGCGTGTTTTTGGTTGACTGTGGTCCTTGAATGCTACATTTCCTGAGCGTGTTGTTGGTTGACTGTGGTCCTTGACTGCTACATTTCCTGAGCGTGTTGTTGGTTGACTGTGGTCCTTGAATGCTACATTTCCTGAGCATGTTTGTGTTTGACTGCTGTCCTTGAATGCTACATTTCCTGAGCGTGTTTTTGGTTGACTGTTGCTACATTTCCTGAGCGTGTTTGTGGTTGACTGTGGTCCTTGAATGCTACATGTCCTGTGCCTGTTTGTGGTTGACTGTGGTCCTTGAATGCTACATTTCCTGTGTGTGTTTATGGTTGACTGTGGTCCTTGAATGCTACATTTCCTGTGCATGTTTGTGTTTGACTGCTGTCCTTGAATGCTACATTTCCTGAGCGTGTTTTTGGTTGACTGTTGCTACATTTCCTGAGCATGTTTGTGTTTGACTGCTGTCCTTGAATGCTACATTTCCTGAGCGTGTTTTTGGTTGACTGTTGCTACATTTCCTGAGCGTGTTTGTGGTTGGCTGTGGTCCTTGAATGCTACATTTCTTGAGCGTGTTTTTGGTTGACTGTGGTCCTTGAATGCTACATTTCCTGAGCGTGTTGTTGGTTGACTGTGGTCCTTGAATGCTACATTTCCTGAGCGTGTTGTTGGTTGACTGTGGTCCTTGAATGTTACATTTCCTGAGCATGTTTGTGTTTGACTGCTGTCCTTGAATGATACATTTCCTGAGCGTGTTTTTGGTTGACTGTTGCTACATTTCCTGAGCGTGTTTGTGGTTGACTGTGGTCCTTGAATGCTACATGTCCTGTGCCTGTTTGTGGTTGACTGTGGTCCTTGAATGCTACATTTCCTGTGTGTGTTTATGGTTGACTGTGGTCCTTGAATGCTACATTTCCTGTGCGTGTTTGTGGTTGGCTGTGGTCCTTGAATGCTACATTTCTCAATTGTTTCAGGAATGGAGCATGTATGCCACGTGATATGAAATAGTAATAACGCGACATGTTAACCCTTTACCCGCTAAGCACGACTATAATAGCCTTTGCGTCCATTGCAAACACAGATCAGCCTTTGTGACATAAATGGAATGGTCTTAATTCAAAGACGGAACAGTCCATTATATATATGTAGTGGGTTAAGGGTTAACGAGTCTGTTATTAACACCCTCCGTCTGGTAAATGTCATTTCCATTTGTAAATGTTTGAGCAAAAATCCACTCATGACAGACAGAGACATCATTTCATTGACTTAAACTATTAGTTTCTCGCCATAAAAGACGGATTCAAGTGACAAATATGAATTCACGTGACAAATATAATATTACGTGGTCCGAGTATTGACGTTCATACCCCATCCAACCCCTTCTCCAAGAAGCGAAAACGGGGTTGGCTGTGGTATGAAATAAAACCTTAATTTCGGCATATGTATGCATATTGTAAGATTAAAACGCTTGATAGGTAATTTCAAACACGTTATCGCATTTTTTTCAATAACATCTTTTTTTATTGTCGAAATGTCCGTTATAAAATACTGCTAATATAAGCTTTTCCATCGCTTAATGGAATTAAGGCGGGACCACGTAATGGGGCACATATATATAGGCATAATTTTTCCAGAATATGCGATTTATACTGCTTCTTGAGGACCCGAGAGTGCAGTATAAATCACATACGAGAAAAATATGCTATAAATGTTTTGTACCATAACCATTCAATGCCGTTAATTGACATTTTGATTGACAGGTAGTATGTAAACATTACAACTTCGCGCGTGTAAAATTTGGTAGACCACGGCATAACTGCCGAATATGTCTTTTATAGCACGGCTGAAACATACCGGCAGTTATAGGTTTATAAACATTATATCATAAGCAAGAACAAAGGTATACCATTAGAGCTATGGTACAAAATCTTATTTATAGATATAAAAGATAGACAGATATAATGTGAAACTAGAATACACTTATATACTTAGATCTAGTAATTGCAAACTATATAGTAAATACTATTTTATAAGTGTTGTAATGCAATTGAAAAAGAAAGATATCATTGATTG
>JAWPHD010022923.1:0-23587 GCA_037043455.1 Cyrtodaria siliqua | reverse complement strand
ACGTACTCAATGACTTGGCAGCAGCCAGAGCAACAAGACAACGAACCGTTAATGGTACGACAAGACACGATTTAAGACAAGCATCAGAGTTACCGCCCATTGAAGATTTAAGTCTCATTTCATACTCTTTTTAAGACAAACATCCAACGCTACAGCCTTTGAGGATTTCGGTAGAGGTCATCATAGGGTCCACACTCTGTCCGATCATCGCACAATCAAAGAAGAAAGCATAGTGGCGAACTGTAAATGGGTCAATCACTAAACACGCAATTCAATGAAAGGCATAGAAGTGGGAAAATGATGTTATTCTGTATGCTATGGTATGTATGGAAAGCTGTGCAGCTCCGTCAAGAAGATTTCCACTGAACAAACTTTACATATTGTAACTTGGGTTTTATGGTTATAATTTGAAAATAAAAAAATACTTGAATGTAATTAAAAACCTATCGTTCAAAACAATTTGAATGGAAACTCAAACTGTGGAAACGTCTTATTGTAGAAGAGTAAACTTCCCGAAAGTAGTATTTCGTACAGTTCATTCAAGAATGAACGTAGCTTAACTTGATCATGTGTTCATCAAAGTGTTTGTTTTATCTAAATGTTCGAGTGATTGCAATCATTATGTTCTAAAGGATGGATCCTGGCAAATATTAATGGCTAATGGCTGCTTATGAAAATCGTAATTAAACCACATCTACTGATTAGACTTGGCACTTACAAAAATTATTATTACGCTCAGTAATTCTTAATAACCCTATCACTTATATCACACACCATCGCATAATGATCAGAACGTGAACCCGCTTCGAGCGTAACTGTCATTGAAATCACGTGTATGATTACAGACGTTCATGCCATACAAACAAACCATGACTTTATTATCTGATTGCCCCTGGGTTTGCTTGATTTTGTTTCGCATTTTATTTTTCTTGTGTTTGAGTTCGTTTCTTATCATTTGTTTGGTTTCATTCAGGAACAACATAATGAGGTTCCTGTTTTTATATTTTGTTTCCGATAAGTGCGAGTGCATTTAATATGAGGTTTATAAATGCGAGTGCATTTAATATGAGCATATACATACGAATGCAGTTAATATGAGCTGTATCAGTGCATTTAATATGAGCTATATAAATGCGAGTGCATTTAATATGAACTACGTTCATTGTGCCTGTATGTTGTTATTGTTTTTTGGTGAACAACATATTTTGAGTTTATTTCATCGACATATGAAACAACTATTTTTTCACGCATGCGAAGCAGAAAACGAAGTTCGATTCGGCGACGTGGTGAATTGTTTATGTTTAACTCTAATTTTCATAATATTTCAATGTATGACGTTCATACCAATGTAAAACATGTGTTTGAAAAAGTATTAACCGACAACCTGACATCTTCCAATGATAATACTTTCTAAAACACTGATCGATTCCGCCAGTTTGGATAGTTTGATTAGGGGTAATTTAGGGGTAATTTAGGGGTAATTTCAGAAAGTGCAGGAAGAATAATGCTGCCGTTAGTGGAAGACGAAAGGGCTCGCTTAGTAGAGGAATGTGCAATTATTTCATCAAAATCCTTTGGATTTTACGCTGAAAAATTTAAAAAAACTGAATCGAGGCTTTTGTCTACTGTTTTTTAGCCCGGTTAACTCGGTAAAAGTCACGTGGTATTGCCACTCTGTCCCACCATAACGTAACAAATGAGGGAAGCCTCCAGTTTGAATATTATTTGGGAGCAGATACAATATAAATCTATTCAGAAAATCACATAGTTGGTTCATTATTCAGTTGTTATCCTCATGTGGGTGTCTGTTGTCTGTGAAATATAATAACTTATGAATATTCGGATTTTTTTTTAATCTCATATATATATTCCGTCTATAACCAAACATGGAAAGCATTTTCCTGCACTATTTTCCTCGGGCAACATTTCAAATCCACTTTAGTGGTGACAAGAAGCAGCAATACGTGGTGTTCTACAACAAGTGTCTGACACGGACAGTGATTCATATTAACGTGTGAAGGCGTAGTAATACCAGTCACCTAGATTCATATTAACGCGTGAAGGCATAGTAATACCAGTCACCTAGATTCATATTAACGCGTGAAGGCGTAGTAATAACAGTCACCTAGATTCATATTAACGTGTGAAGGCATAGTAATACCAGTCACCTAGATTCATATTAACGTGTGAAGGCATAGTAATACCAGTCACCTAGATTCATTTTATTTTATGGATTGGGATTTTTTTTTTTTTTTAACCATAACCCGTTTATTAATATATATATAAATATATAAAACATAAACACAATGTGCATGATTATAAAGTATATTAAATGCTTTATTTTTAAGCCACATACCAAATACAAACAAACAATTAACAGACATTTATTTTGTTATCATTTCTTTTTGCCATAGTCAATGACACGGTTATTTTATTTTATTTCATTCATTCATTCATATCATATTCACATGGGTCAAATAAAACAGCTTGTTATCCGCATGATAAACATATATCATATACTCGGCAAAAAAGGTTTTGGACCAGGGTATATAAAGTCATATAAAAATAAAACTAGTGAACAGAATTTAAGTATCGTTTTTTAGTAACCAAGGTCTACCCTATCCGGTTAATTTGGTACCAGAAACATTAAATTCCAAACAAGATTTAATTTTTAAAAATTATCGCGAACACACAAAGGGTCTGTAACAAATGTTGCAAAGTCCATAAAAAGTAACAGTTACAGACATTCGAGTAACCAATAAAAAGATGATTATGTTTTTGCAATTTTTCATTGTATACGATAATTATTGTTGATTGTTGATCTATTGTCAATTATCAACTGAGATAATAAGGGTTATGGTCGAATGTCATGGTTCAGCGATCATTGTACGGGTTCGAACACTGTTTGTGCACGTGGATTTCGAGGAAATAAAGGAGTCAAAGGATGAAAATGGGCTTATTTTCATCAGTTTTCAAAGTGAACGTGTGGACAGGACATTTATCTTGGAATAACAATTGTGGAATTGTGACATTGGATCTTAAAACGTGGTTATGAATAATGTACAGCAGCGCATATACAGGCGTTTGTCGGACGTTCAGCGTGCACGAGCTTTGGGTCATCTTCAGGCTAGAATTAGTAGTCGTGAAGTCGCTAGAATGTTCGGAACCATTCACCAGTCGATAAATCGAATTCAGGAGAGGTATATGCAGACTGGTTCGGTTGCTGACAGGCCAAGATCTGGGAGACCCAGGGCAACATCTGTTAGAGAAGACCGCTTTATTGCAGTAACTGTTGCTAGGCGAAGATTTGTGGACGGTCCATCTCTACAGCGGACGGTACACCAAGCACGCGGGTCAGGTGCCATTCCAATATCTGTTCAGACTGTTCGGAATCGTGTTCATGAAGCAGGGTTTAAATCCCGCTTACCAGCTAAAAAGCCATTATTGTTACCAAGACACCGCCTTGCACGTCTTCAGTTTTGCCGCCAACATTTACGTTGGAATAGTCAACAGTGGCGGGGAGTTTTGTTTTCGGACAAGTCACGATTTTGCCTGCATAAAGTTGACGGAAGGGTTAGAGTCTGGCGCAGACGTGGTGAAAGACACTTGGAACCAACTGTCAAACCAACACGCGCTTATAATGGAGGTAGTTTGATGGTGTGGGGAGGTATAAGTGCCGACGGCCGGACCGAACTGGTAACTGTGCGTGGTAATCTAAATGGGCAGCGGTACACTGATGGAATTTTGACACCACATGTGGTTCCTTATTTGCAACGCATGAATAATCCAAATCCCATTTTCCAAGATGACAATGCCATGCCACACAGGGCGCACATCGTTGACAACTTCTTGCAAGCAAATAACGTTCAAAAGCTTGGTTGGCCAGCTATGTCTCCGGACTTATCATGCATTGAGCACCTTTGGGATGTACTGGGGCGAGATGTTGCTACTCACATCGATAATAACACAACGTTGGCGGATTTGGACCGGTTGCTACAAGCTTCCTGGAGACAGATTCCACAGCATACTATCCGAAATATTGTGTATTCGACCAGTGACAGGCTCATTGCATGTCATGGAAATGGTGGCGGTTATACTCATTATTGAGAAATTTTGCAACTTTTTTTAGTGACCCTTTGTGCATTTGGATAGCTACTGTGATTGTTTACCGGTGATATTGTTTTGTTTATTTATTTTATGTAATGTAATACATTTTTGTCTTTGATTTGATACATAAAATATTAAAATCCGTCAACTGGTTTTCTTTTTATGCGCCATTATATGCCCTGGTCCAAAACTTTTTTTACCGAGTATATAATGTGAAAATTAGTACAGATATACATGCCTATTAATCCACCACGGATTATTAATAGTTATTAATAGTTGCAATTCAATTGCTGACTACTTTAACTTAGTTTATCTATACCACAGACTTTAAATAATCAAAGCACTGAACATGCTGATGGACGGTGCCACTCAGAAAGTATTGATTCCGAAAAAATCCGGTTTGCCTACTAAAGTGGTGAACATTTGTGCAAAATATTATTGAAATCGGATGAGGCATTACCAAAGTTATGAGACCGGACGGAAGGACAGACGGACAACGGCAAGGGTATATCCCTCCGCCAAATCGGCGGGTGATAAAAAGTGAAGTTATGTAGAAATGTTTAAATTTTATAAGTGCCAAAGGGGAATAATTGTAAACGAAAATGACAGAGAAAGTTGGTCACAACATACGAATACATGAGATCTCGATTTCTTTCGAAAACCAATCAGATTCAATCATGCTTGACAGAATTATCTCCCATTGAATGTCTGAAAAATAGGATTTCTGCAAAGACGTTTTCGGTGGCGATATTTCTAAAACAATACAAACTTCATTGAATTAGGATAAGTATAAATAACAAAGAATAATAATAAATGCATGTAGTCTGATGTAACGGTAGTCAGAGTTTCTATGTATTGTTCTAAATTCCTTACATATAAATGCTTTTAAACACAATATTGAAACGGTAATAAAACGTGATAAAATGCCATTGTAAGAACTTAATAATTATAACTATTCCACTGTAATATATGTATTCATTCTCTAAATGAAGTATGTTTGTTTGTACTCTTCTCTGAAATATTGTGTATTGTATTTCGCCTTGTTTAGGCAATAAACATGAACATATTATGCCAAATAAAAATTGAAATGAAATGAATCAATTTGATAAAAATAATTGTATGGTTTGATAAAGAGATGTCTGTGGTACATAGATATATAATCTCTTCTACTCGCGAATTTATGAACGACCTTTGATAGTTATCATGGTGGAATGTGATAAAAGGTTTCAATTTAATACCATGGTAATTGAATATTACCCTTCAAATGTACGTACGGCACGGATTCTACTTATTATCCAATTACATCTGATATATATCTATTTGATGTGTGATAATTGTTCTAATATATGATATAAACAAATTAATAAACAATATCGTTTGTCGTTATTTACATCCTTCATACACTGATAATATACCGATAATATGATTTGCTACTTTCGGTATACGTACGGTACGGCTTTTACTCCCAACCTCATGAAAACGCTTGTTTATGTTATAATACATATGCGCATTAATTTGCACATGATAAATCCCTTCAAAACAGCGTATTACTTAAACTTAAGTTAAATCACTTAGTGTTTACCAACGCTTTCATAGGTATCTATATGAACTGTCAATATACGGATATTTTGCACATTTACAGCCATGCAAATGGTACTAAATTTATCGCGTTGTAATATGGTCCTCTTTGGTTTCTAGTAGAAATTCTGGGTGCGTCAGAATTGCCACAACATAGAACGTTGCCTAACGGCACCGTCCAACAATGATATAGATAGATTGTTGAGTGAAGACAAGTTTTAACCCAGTAAATGAAAACACTTGACAGTCAAACTACAAGACACGCAGTCCCAGTAAATGAAAACACTTTACTGACGGTCCGTATTACCAATGTGCTTGCATTCTTCACCAAAAAACGTTTCTAAGTAAAATGGTAAGCATGCTTTTACCATAATGATTAATACGTACATAAGTTTACACAAACATGACATATAAGTTTACAACCATGACATATTACATACATTATATTTAGAAATCGTTAATTTCTGTATAGTGTTTCGTTCGTAATATATAACCATATGTATATACACACACATATATATAATGATATATTATATATATGTCTGTGTATCCTGTATATATATACACACACATATACATATATATATATACAGGATACACATATATTTCTGTGTGTCCTGTATATATATATACACACACAGAGAAATATATATGCATATACATACACACATACATACATACATATACATTATATGTGTATATACATATAATCTGTACATATATATACATACATATACACATATACATATTTATGTTTAATTCATTGATTATTATAATCACTCAATTATAATTAATTTTCATCTTATTAAATGAATAAGTTATAATTATCCAGCTGTTGCCGATTTTCTATCCCTTGACAAAATGAGATTCAAGGAATAGAACAGCAAGTACTTTCATACAATATGTTTCAATTTATTGTGTAACGCTTTGTCTCTCATTGAGAAAGCAGTTGAATAAAAAGGAGATTTTTTCATTCCTTAAATCAATCCGAAAAGAAAGAAAACAAAAAAAACTACAGCAAGTGTATATATTCAATTGCTGCATTATTTTATTTTCTTGAAGTTTGCCATTTGATTTGTTCCTTTACAGAATGTATTATATTTGAAAAAATATTGTCAGTGGATATGACCTTTTCGTCGTATTTATAACTATTTCTAAATTTCCAGACATTCTACTTGGTGTCATATATTATTGTATTCACTGTTATACTTAATCGAAACGTGATATAATCCAAGAGCTATATCTGCGACTTTTAAATTGATTTTGGAATTAAAATGACGTAATTCTAGTATATCTAAAAATAATTGCTATGTTTTCCCTATGTCTCCCTATCTTTTTTGCATATATTGCACAAACCGTTAGACAGATGCATAATGTTTAACCTGTGTTCGGTGAAAATAGCATTATGTAAGAACTTCCATCGGTATTGTTTGGCCTTCCTAGAGTTTAATGAGTACTTAATATTTGCCCAAACATGATTCCATTTGACATCATTTAAAAAAAAGCTTTTGCTCCCAATTTGTTTCAGTATTAAGTATCGCAATATTCGAGTTAATAACCTATCAATATGCTTGGTCTTTAATTTCTTTGGTGGTATAATTTCGTGTTTGAAAATAAGGATGTGTATATCCGCTATATTAAGAACCGGAGGTACCTTTGCTTGAATTTATGCTTTTGTACAATTTACTTTCTGAGACAAAGGAAGATCTTGCTTCATCCCAAATATCCTGAAATAAATCTATATTGCTTCTTATAAAATTATTAAAGAACAAAGCTTTATTTGAAAAAGTTATCTCATGATTTCCAAATAGTGGTAGCATACGAACTTGTTCAATGTTATTCGGTGTGTATACTTTTCGATACGCTACCCAAGCATGTAATGACTTTTTAGAGGTATTTGTCTTTAATACACAGACCCTCGATGGAAGAACATTTGCACAATCAATATGTTTGTGTGAACTGTCGATCAACGGATCTGAGATAGTATTTTCCAATGTCATTCCAGTGGTCCGTTTCAGCATTTATTATTTTGTATAGAGTTTTTATATTCATGCTTAAAATGACCCTATCAATGTCTATCATATCAAGACCTCCGTGTTATTTATCCCGGTAAATTGTTACTTTAGAAGAGGTTTCTTATCCTTCCACAAGAAATTTAGCATCATTTTCTTCAACTATTTTGCATATATGTCTGGGATTCCTCGCATTTCCAATTCAACATTTATATTTTTGACAGCACAAACATCGAATAAATGAGTGACCTATTATTTGATATTTTTCAACATTCATTACAACAAAATGAAAATAGCAGACACAATAAAGATAAAATTATCATATAAAAAAATAATGTATGGTTCAAAATATTTACCACATTTTCCCCTAATATTCTATGTCCAATCATTGTAGATACAAAAGCGAAACAGGAAGTCAAAACGCAGTCAAGTACACACACGCTTTCAAAACAAATAAATACTGAAAAAGGTGATCCTTTGAAAGCAACAAACACAACCAAGAGTAAAAAGTAGCAGACTCGGTTGTATTGAGCACTATTCGGCTATTATATTATCACCGGCTTATGCAGTATTTTAAAACACAATTACATGGATACACATTTATCATGCAGATATGCACTTTTCTGCCTAATAAAGGGGTGACCTATTACATTTTGCTTTATTAGGCACTGACCAATAAAGCAAATCAATGCGGAATTCCTCGGCGTTTATTGTACGTTACGTTATCTGACGTCATGCACGTAACGTTGCCTGACGTCAAAAAACAAACAAAAAACAACAACATAGCGGCGTCCTCGATAAGCGTAACATTCTGAGAAATAGGTAATAATAGTAATTCATACAAAGAATGTGGATAATCTACATGATAAATAGAATATTAGGTCAGTGCCTTTTACCATCAAGTTTATTAGGCTCGGCACGAAAACAAAAAAATCTTCGTTTTCTAAGCCTCGCCTAATAAACTTGATAGTAATAGGCTCTGACATAATATTCTCTATTTATGTAGTAGTAAAGTAATGGACATCAATAAAAATAAACGAGTTGATATTAAGGGTACCGACTTAAAACGGGCAATGGCAAAATGGCAGCTTGGGTCTTAAGCCCAATTTTAGGGAGAGCAAACTCTCATTGTTACCAATAATGCCATTAAATGGGATAATGTAAATACTAAAACTAACGCCTTCAGGCAAAGTGCGTGACAAGACAAGATGTAAGACAAACATTAATCAGGAATTAGGTAAATCATAGGATCAACCATATGTCGGATTGTTGCTCAATAAAAGAGGAAAGCATAGTGGCGAACTGTAAATATGTGTCAATCACTAAACATGCAGAGCGTTGCAGAATGGTAGTGTCATAACCTATTTTGATTATTGTTCTAACAAGATTAATAAAGAATATATGAAAGGGTTCGTGGTCTAGCATCCCTACGAAATATGTAAAAAAACAACAAAACAATATGGTAACAACATATACGTGTATACGTGTATAGTTTTCTAATTTATCTGGATGTGGACTGTATTGTTAGAGATTTCCTTTAAATGGGATGTACTTTTATTGACACTGTCTGGTCAATTTGAAGACAGGATACTAGCGAGGTTGAGTACACATACAAATCGATTTAAGCCAACCTGTAGGCCTTATTGCCTACTAACCGTTCCAAGTCAGTAACCCTGTCTACATCAGTCTTTATGACAATATGGTTAGAGTGAGATTTGGTGCACCCTAAAACCTGGTTTAAACCCTCATCTGCATTTTTTGCCACTCACCGTTCCAAGGCGGTAGCCCTATTGTCAACCCCTGTGTGTGTGTGTGATGTCTTATCTTGCATTTTATTAATCTTTATATATATTTGTTCTTTGTTTCTTTGTTTGTTTGTGATTGACTGTCGTCCTTGAATGCTACTTTTCCTGTTCGATTTGTATGTATACTTTTTATGTTGTGTATTGTCCTTTTCATTGTACATTTAAGTTTGTGGTGCAGTGCAAACCTACGGTGACTGCGTTTGGGTACTATGATTTATATAGGATCATTTCTCTCAGTTTAGATATGTGTTGATTGTTGAACATTTTAAGTATTTAAAAATAGATCGAAGTAAGGCATTCTTTTTTTTCTGTTATTATTACTGTAAAACTGTTAGGTTAGGCCATATATGACAGTCGATATGTGTGCGGTAGAGGCAGACCACCCCATATTTGCTGGGTAGAACCAGTACTATATAGCTCCCTCCATCCGTAAGAATCGCCAATCGAGCCCCCAGTGGGATTTGAACCCGCGGCGGTGAGCGTTATTTGAATAAAAGCACATGCATATATCATTACAACTATGTAGAGGTAGATATAAACAGCCTGTTAACATTACATACACGAGTGTATCACACTCTACAAAAAAAGAGTATGAGAGTGGACCCTTCGAAACGGCCGAACACGATAAATATGAAATATTGCAATCTCGGTTTGATTGAGACTGTTCATGAACGGTAGTGAAATATGCGGGTTGAGCAGAACTTAGTAATAATAAAAATCAATAACAATCAATCCCGAAGATGGCATGCATATGGCGGTGGACATGCTATATGTAATGTCATCATTCCATGTCCAGCGGCGTATGGTCCCAGTATCCAATACAATTCTATGCCCAGAAGAGCGAAATAAACAAAATAGAATTTAGTTAGGAGCAGCGGTTATGCAGCCTGCGCACACACACTACAAATTGAGCAACATTCCACTTTTAACGAAGCTTCTGTTTCACGCTACATATCTGATTGATTCTATATCCAAATTAACGCTCAAAGAAAATTGCGGTGGCAAACAAATGTAATTATACAATTCCAAAACTCAAGATAATACAGTTAAAGGACGTTTTTGTTTTCTCGAATTCTAGTTTGGAAAAATCTCTCTTAATATTTGCTAACTTGTATTATTAATTTATTATTAAAAGGTTGACTATATAATGCACTGAATTGTTGGAATGGCGATGCAAACTTAAAGAAACTAACTCGCCAAAGTAACGACAAAGTAGACTACAATACCGATTATCAAAACTCTATTCAGGTGTTCAGGTCATAAAACAATGTATATGTGCCGAGTAAAAGTATAGGTTTATTAACTGGTTCTTAACATATCCATTATTGAATATGCTTATAAAATGAACAAATGCTTTCATTAATTAATTAATTTTAAAAAAGAGTAGGACAGGAGAAACTTGGAACACGATAAATATAAAAAATATTACAGTCTCAGTTTGATTGGGCGAAATAAACAAAATGGAATTCAGTTGGGATCAAAGGTTATCACAGGTAACAGTCAATAGACTAAATTAAAAAGCGGACCAACTATCCATAATTGTTTTTAATTAATCACTCCTGAAATCGAAAATAGCACACTGCAAAACAGGTGAAAATAATGACGCAAAAACAATAAGTCAATTAACGAATGATCATTTATCAAGTAATTTAGACGAGAGGTTTAATTTTGTGTTTATTCAAATCTATTTCATTTAAATTTCAAGGAACCAACTGAAGAGAGTTAAGGGTTTAATGTATTTTTGTCTGCGTTCATCAGAAAATATCTGCAATTGCCATATCGCAGAGCAAATAATGGCCGAAGGGTCTTATGTTAAGCTGTGTGATGAGACAATAACAGTTATTTACCAATAAACGCAGATAAAAAATACATTAAACCCTTATAATTGCAATTACTATCCTAAAAGTACTTATTTTCTTAATTTATTAAAACAAATTATTATAATAAATACGGGTTGCCGTTGTTTTTACGCACATTCTACATTCGTACAGTTCATTGGAAAATGGACGTAGCTTAAATTAATCATGTGATCGTCATTTAACCAATCACAGTATTATCTAAATGTAACAATTATTGTGCTATGGAAACCCAATTTGTGTTAAATTATGGTAATTATTTTGAGAATTGCATGTCAAGGTTGCACGTAATGGTAATCCCGCATACATTATATCATTTTATCTCAGACCTCTAGTTTATTGCACTTAAGCATAAGTTAAATGGGTGGCTTTAAGATTAAATTATATGCCTGTCCATATTTAAAGTTACAAGAGCTCTTAGCTTGTTTACAAAATTTCATTCAATGAATATTCATATTGAAGTCCGGGATTGCCGTTATGCTGTCCTGGAAGCTACTTCCTATTATTACATTGAGCCTAATAACCGCTTTTACTTAAAAAAGATACTCAAATATTCCAAAATTGTAGTTACCATGCGGAGTAATACTTGTTTTTCAAACCATGGACTGTAATACGAATCTGTTTATAGTCTCTTTATGTCGTGCATAGCGTAAGTTGATGCGTTTTGGCGTCTTATCTAAATGTGCTTTTCTTAAAACTATCAATTGCTCAGTGCACAACAAGACCTCTGTTGGAGAAAATACTACATACATGTATTTGGCTTGTAACAATATTAAAGCATTTTTAATATACAATTACACTATGTGGACTTTGAAGCACTTAGATTCCTATTAGACAGTATTTTCGTCACGTATAGAACTAGGCCCAGTTGTTCAAAGATCGGTTAGCTTAATCCTTGGTTAGTGTAAATTTTCAAAATACATTTTCTCATAAAAGTATATTTTGTACTGCTAAAAGATTTTAACTTGCACTTCCTCTTAACATAATGCTTTCACATGCTCAATTTCTGGTAGAAATATTTGTTTTTCGGAAATTTAGAGAGATTTGACATTTTGACTTAACGCTCGGTTAAGTTAACCGATCTTTGAACAACTGGGCCCTAATGTTTACAGACAAAGTGTTGGTATCCCAATGTGTACGAACTGTGCACCTCTCCACGCAGACTTGTTTTTACATTGCTATCCCCATTGTTAACTCTTTTTTTGTGGTGTATTTTATTTCTACTTGATTATTTATCCATGTAATAGTTGTTTCTTATACATGCGTGTTTTGGTGGACTGCGTTTTATGAATGCTTCAGTTAATGTTTGACCTTTGTACCTACATGTTCGATAAACTTATTCGTACTATTGTCATTTTAAATATTGAGTTCTACTGAACCCGAGTCTAGAGGGCGTGAACGCTAGCTTACATTTTAAACTACCGTTCAGGAACCGTCTCAATCAAACCGAGACTGCAATACCTTTTTTTTTTTAAATATTTATCGTGTTCGTCCGATTTCCGAATTTCTCCTTTCATATTATTTTTCAAACCGGTTTAACACGTTTATCTATTTAGCAATGTTTGGTTATGCATATGTCGAAGGCAGCCTTCTTTGTTATAGTTGTCCCAACTGTCCATGGTTAAATGACTGTGTCTCATGTTTCACGCAGTAGTTACACTATTTGTTAAAATAAATAGCGAACCAGTCGAATGGTATACAAACAGTTTCTCTAGAGTATTTAAACGGTCAGGTTTAAGTCTATTAGGTCTCACGGAAACCCTCGATAAAATTGATGCTGTATCTTTTGTATGACGAAAGATATGGAACATTTAATACACATCACTTATACATACTGAGGCATTTTCTTCATGTGTTTTTTTAGGTATGTTTATTTTTACTTTTTTAAATGCCTGTTTCTCTTTAATTACTTGTCGAAGACCTTTGAAATTTCTCATACACTACCAGTTATGTCTGTACATTACAAGATTCAGAATTTAAGCATGGAAGATGAAAAGGCATTTCTTAGAAATTAATATTTTAAGCTAACGTGTAATTTTATTTAATGATAAATGGACATTAAATGGAAGGGCAGTCTTCTGAAATAGCGTTTTTGGATGATCAATATTTTCACTAAACATTGTACAAAACTCTACAATAATGTGTTGAATATAAAATTTAAACACTGAAGGACTAGGATTTGTAAATAAAATATGAAAACATATTAATACTATGAGAATAATTACGACATTTAAAAGATATTATAACATTTCCGTAAACAAAATGAAAAAAATCAGTGTTATTTCTGCTAAAATTAAGGGATATGCATTCACTCATATCTGGTTTGCAGCAAGACCTTTCCGAATTCTCGACAATTGTGTTCAAGGATTATGGGCGAATAACAACAGATGGCGTACAAGAAAATTTAAAAGCATAGACTTATTCAAATGATTTTTACATCGTTTTGTAACAAGGACATTTTCAGAGATGCCAGTATCCAAAAGGTGTGGTAGGGGGAGGTAATTCAAGGGTATAAATAACCGGAAATTTTTCATTTCTGTTGTGGAATTTAAGAGAGCGAACCCAGTAGTACTATAAATACACAACTTTATCTCAGTGTAATATCCAGTTCAAATGATATATGCCCAGTGACAGAACTTTTTGAATCACCCTCGTACACGCAACAAAATGAAATCGTAAATATTCTCCTCAAAATAAGTTAAGGACTATCCCTTCTTTATTTCAATTAGATTAAAGTTTGCATCATCGCGCAAGTTTAAATACACACTGCATTACAAAAATGGAAACTGTTTCGTGTTTCGGTATTGTATACGAACATTTTACACCATTTTTTTTGGACAATTCTCGCGAAGTTGTCCACTAGTAATCGCTTTTTCGGTTATGGCGGCGATTACCGTAAAAAGTAAAAAAAAAAAACACAAAGTAAACTTTCGCGAAAGTCGTGAAAAAGCAATATTCTTGCGGTCCTTAACTTATTTTGAGGAGTATATTTGATCAGTGGCAGACTGTTATTATTTATTTTTATGATAAAGAAGCATATTTCATCGTAATAGTAAAAGTTAGGTATCTTTAACACATTATATCTTTGTATATTTAAAGTTAAAATCTTCCCTTGTTGGCGGCGCGCCTTGAGCGCGCTGCCTATATTTGTATTTGTTTTTTGATGCTGCATTAATGAGGAGCACGTGACATATGGAGGAGCACGTGATTAAAAGTTGTGGGGGTAAAAGACTGGCCAAAATGTTGGGGGTAAAAGACTGGCCATAAGATCGTGTTGTTGTATTGAAATTGCTGTATTGAAATTGGCGCTATGTCATAGGTCCATATTACAGCTACAACTTTGAAACGTTATACAGTTGTTCTACATCATAACATAACCCAGCATATCAGGTTTCATAACTCTGTGCTGCTTTCTGCAGAAGTTATGCTCATTTTTGAACTTACTATATTGGTTAAGTTTTCCGTTAAGGTCCACTTTTTAGCCAATATGTTATTGGAAAAAAATATTTTGACTTATTGTCAGTCCTTGATCGGCGTCCGCGTATTTGGTTAAGTTTTATGTTAAGGTGCACTTCTTTCAGTAACTATAACAGATACAGCTTTGAAACTTTGCTTGAGCATGCTATTTCCTGACGCAGGCCATGCAATACTGGTTTCCACCCAGGAAAATCTCATGATCAGCCCTAAGTGGCACACACCTATGACAAAAACAATGTCAAACATTCAAAAAAACAAAACTGTATGATATCTTACCACTACAAACCATTTCTTCCGAATACATGTCCACCTACCCCAGCCATTTGTCATAGTACACGTTTCACTGATCATATCAGCTTCTTTTTTGATATATCTTTTTACTAAATTTAAACATTCTAAAAATCTTCATACCATTCTAGAAATATATATCATCAGCAATTAATTCTAACACTTAAATATGTTTTGATATTTTAAGTATGTGCCTTTGTTCTCAAGTTACTATTGCTTACTGTTGCCATATAACTTTTTATACTTTTTAAAATATTTCTACATTTTTGTTGTTATATAATAAAGATTTGCAAATAAATACACATTTTTGTTTCCTCCTTTTGAAAACATTCTGCGCCGCCCTCATGCTTTGCATCAGTTTCTTCTTGTCTACATTTGCTATCACTGATAGTAGCATATTTTTCTCTCTTGATTACTGTCGGACAGCCATTGCGTAAAAGTATTTTATGTTTTTAAAGGACACGATGATTTGTTAAATATAAATATATACAACGTAATGCTATCGAACTTCGCCCCAATTGGGATATCGGAATGACAAACTGAAAAACAATATAATCAAACATTATCATACGATGATCGTTTGTCCTAAAACATACCATACCATACGTGCACGTATAATCATTTCTCACAACATTCACGCGATGTTATATGTTCCACTGTGTCTTTCTGAAACTGTGTTTACACCCGCCTTAAGGTTACATAGTAATTGCTCTAAGGAATAACTTGTAAACGATCGATGTTTACCCTATATGTCCAGCACTTCTCCGTTCAGATCTTCTTGTAGTTTTGATGCCGATATTATTGACTGATGCCTAACTGGGAATATACATTGTCAGATGCTGTGCATTGTATAAGGTGGTGCTTCGTGTGGTTTATTATTAAGGATTGTTTACATCACATCGTGTTTTGATAATTGACGTGTTTTATTTACTCACTTGTTTCAGTGTCAGTATAGGCTATCGACAATGCAGTTAAAACAGTGAACATTTGATGAGTTTTCTGTTTCGATCTTGGCGTTTTTAGGATAGTGCAATGGATTGTTCATACCTTTTATTTATGCTCTATCACGTACAATGCTGATACAGTGTGTTATTTAAATATGGATCTTAACAAGTGCATGAAATATCACGTGACATACTCACACTAATGAGTCGTACTTGTAAGGAAAATGTCCTAAGACATTGCAGTCAAACATGGAATTGTTAATGAACAACAATATATACACATCTGAATATGGCAATATTTCTCGAAATGTAGCATTTGCCTCAGGCACGTTCTCCTGTGAGACCTAATGTAAATATTGACCTCACGTTGACAGCTGCAACTCAATTGAGTTAATGACGTGTTTAGCAGGAATTCTTTCACCGTCGTAAGTTTAATGTAAATATCATAGTTGAATTTTGTCAATATTAAATTGATTTCTCAACACGTTAGATAAAAGAAAAGGCAATAAACATTTTTGTGGTGGGTCTGATAAAGTTGGCCAATGCGTGATAAGAGACGATTGGTTGTTCAAACGTATACGTTATGCAAGTTCAAAGATTTATGTAAATTTGGATTAAAACGGATTAAAGTATTAGGACTCCGCAAATCTGCCATATGTGTAGACTTTTAAATCATGTATATGGTGGTTAACACAATAACGCGTTATTAACATCTCTGAAAGTGTCTACATCGACAACAAACACCCGACAGTTGTAACATACAGACATGCGCACATGACTCTCACAAAAACACAGGCAAGGAGAGTCATGCACTATGCCGCAAGAGATAATGCTGCTATGGCTGCTTGACGTCATCATGATATCGTCAGTGACGTCATCACATATCTCTCCAATGTGCGATTCATCACTTGTTACAGGTAATACCATGCATTTAATTTGTTAATCTAGCAAACCTGTATACACGTGTAACGCAAATACATACATAGTAATAACTCACCAATCTTAACATTTATTTTTATGAATGAATGAATGAAAGTCTTTATATATCGAGGGTGACCCAATTAGTTTAAACTAATCTTCTGTTGGGCCCTAGTCTACCTTTTGAAGTTAGGATAACTGTACAATTGGTATACTATGATTTAAGTAACTTTCATTTTGTAAATTGGATTTGCTTATATAGAGATATTGTCAGAATAGTCTAGCATTAACATGCGACAGAAACATGCTTAGATGAGTTATTGTCAAAGCTTTCTGGCATAAACATACGACATAAAGCCTTGGTTCTTATGTTGATAATTAAGCTGCATGTATTGGTTATTATCACATAACTTACGGTGTGGGATTGGATTAACACCATTCTATATTTTCGATATACCACTAGTTATATAAGTATCCAAATAAGTCTAGTAGGAGCTGTAAAATAAATCGACTATGATCCAATTCCCACGGTTTATGTCGGTTTCGCGTGTTAAAGCGACAGGCAAAATGCAATAAAAGTCGATATGTGAGTTTTGTGATAAATATAATCTAACATTCGTTCTCATTCATTATTGAATTTATTAAACTCGTTAGCAAAAATGATATAATGCTCGGCATGAGCTTCGCATTATATCATTTTGCCAACTCGTTTAATAAATTCAATAATGAATGAGTACTCATGTAAGATCCTCTATTTATTGAACCACCACTGTTACGTATAAAGGCATATCGCATTTGTGTAACATGGATGAGAACCAGGAAGTACAACTGAGTGAAGCAACATGATCACGTGATACAGAGACAGGATATGACGTCATGACAACATGAGTGATCACACAGAAGCAGAACTAGTCCAAACTGTAGGACACGTTGTATTTTCTGTTGAAGTTCCATGTTCACAAATTGAAGTTAAATAAAATATACGTTGTTGTTATAGGTTCTTGTTATTTATTCAACTATAACATTTGGCTGTTGTTGGCGGGATGGCTACTTTAAGTGATGCTCCGTATACATGTGGGTTGGGGGTTAGATGTGTAACCCTCTTAACAATGTAGTTATGATACCAGCCTATCCCTGGCATACACTTTACCAATTAACTGACATTTCTGGTATGTATAAATTCATCGCCAGTTCAATTTATAAGTTATTGTTGGGTTGTAATTTGTATACATGGTTTTGTCTCTAGATTGCCTATTCATTTTATAAAAGGTTGGATTTTCGCACTGACCATTCAGTAGTAACACTCCCTTACCATTCAGTAGCAACACTCCCTTACCATTCAGTAGCAACACTCCCTTACCATTCAGTAGCAACATTCCTTTACCATTCAGTAGTAACACTCCCTTACCATTCAGTAGTAACACTCCCTTACCATTCAGTAGCAACACTCCCTTACTATTCAGTAGCAACACTCCCTTACCATTCAGTAGCAACACTCCCTTACCATTCAGTAGCAACACTCCCTTACCATTCAGTAGCAACCCTCCTTTACCATTCAGTAGTAACACTCCCTTACCATTCAGTAGTAACACTCCCTTACCATTCAATAGCAACACTCCCTTACTATTCAGTAGCAACACTCCCTTACCATTCAGTAGCAACACTCCCTTACCATTCAGTAGCAGCACTCCCTTACTATTCAGTAGCAACACTCCCTTACCATTCAGTAGTAACACTCCCTTACCATTCAGTAGTAACACTCCCTTACCATTCAGTAGTAACACTCCCTTACCATTCAGTAGCAACACTCACTGATCCTTCAGTAGCCACGATCAATGACCTTTCAGTAGCAACACTCACTCTTCCAGAAGCAACCCTTACTGACCTTTCAGTATCAACACTCACTGAACATTCAGTAGCAAAACTCATTGACCTTTCAGTGTAACACTCACTCTTCCAGAAGCAAGACTCACTGATCTTTCAGTAGCAACACTCACTCTTCCAGAAGCAACACTCAATTACAGTTCAAGTTTGCTTAGCAATATGTTCTACTAAAGGTGGCAAATACAGTTCAGGTTTGCTAATTAATATAATTAATATGTTCTATTTAAGGTGGCGGATACAGTTTAAGCTTGCTCAGTAATATGTTCTACTAAAAGTGGCGGATACAGTTCGAATTTGATTAGTATTATGTTCTACTAATGGTGGCGAATATAGTTCCAGTTTGCTAATTAATATGTTCGACTAAAGGTGGCTGATACATTTCAAGCTTGCTCAGTAATATGTTCTACTAAAGGTGGCGGATACAGTTCAAGATTGCTAATTAATATGTTCTACTAAAAGTGGCTGATACATTTCAAGCTTGCTCAGTAATATGTTCTACTTAAGGTGGTGGATACAGTTCAAGTTTGTTAAGTAATATGTTCTAATAAAGGTGGCTGATTCATTTCAAGCTTGCCCAGTAATATGTTCCACTAAAGGTGGTTGATACATTTCAAGCTTACTTATTAATATGTTCTACTAAAGGTGGCGGATACAGTTCAAGTTTGCTAAGTAATATGTTCGACTAAAGGTGGCGGATACAGTTCAAGTTTGCTAAGTAATATGTTCTACTAAAGGTGGCGGATACATTTCAAGTTTGCTAACTAGTATGTTCTACTAAAGGTGGCGGATACAGTTCAAGATTGCTAATTAATATGTTCTACTAAAGGTGGCTGATACAGTTCAAGCTTGCTTAGTAATATGTTCTACTAAAGGTAACCGATACAGTTCAAGTTTGTCAATCAATATGTTTATTTACAGGTGTCTGCTACATGTATAGTATAATATTGTCAAGTAATATTAAAGGTGTTTGCTATAGTATAATACTGGCAAATTATATGTGCAATTAAAGGTCCCTGGTTTCAAGATACTAATATATGTTCAAATAAGGTTTCTTCTACATTTCAAGTTTGCTAGTTGCACGTGCCAATATCAACTCATTATAGTGATACGCGCCATGTCAACTCGTTAATGAAAGGACAACTTAAGTTAGTATGCCATGTCATGACGCCATTTCTTTTTTTTATATCACCCCATGTGTAATAACATAGGATGACGTCATGTAATATATTGGAAGCATCCTATTGTACATGTCAATATAATAATTATGTAGTTTCTCCTATTTTACTGATAATTAAAACAAATCATGTCATATGATAAAACGAAGTCTAATCTTACATAGTTTTCGTTTCATATAAATAAAACAAATGAAACTCGTTAAATAACGTAATCTATTTACTCGCCTAGGCTCGTGCAATATGAACAAATATCACGCTTGTTCCATATTTGTTGCAATGAAATGAACACTCATGTACAGCCCTGTATATATAAGTGCAAATTAAAGTTAGAAATATATTGCTTCCGTTCGCTGATAGCAATCTTTGTACGTTGTATCTATATAGAGAATGTTTTATTGGCTGGAAATAGATCAATGTTCGGAATATTATCCGATTATGCCAACACTCGGTTTTGAAAAATCGAAGATCGATCTGAAGACACGTAATAGACATGACCATGTACCACGTGGCTCAAACGTGCTTCACTGTATGCCCAGTCGAATATTTCATGATTGACAGCACCGTTGCGACCTACTAGAACTGAGCGGACGGAGCATGCGCACAGAGACACAAAACCAAACCAAAGTACATGCAATGAAAAAACACACCTCATAATAGCATTCTGATTTAGAAAGGTCTGCTTTTTCGTTTTTATGAACTTTTTAAAATCGTTTATTTTTGCTTTAAAAGAATATCACCGTTTTTATTGCTTTTAGTGGGGCAGATTGGTGAAACACTTGTGACAAAAGCGCCAAACTTTGCACATAGCTAGACAATACCATACTGAAAAGATATGGCTATGGACCGACATCAGATTTTTCAATATGGTCGCCATTTTCAAAATGGCCGTCAAAATCGTAATAAATAATCAATTGAACCTAAATGTATCAGATTTTAACAAAATATATTATGGCAATCGCAGCAAATTCCACAAAATAATATACAAAAGGTCATAACATATTATCTGGGTATATTTAAAGTTCAAAATGTCTACCCTTTTCAAAAATGGCAGCCAAAACATTTTGACTGCAATAGTAAAATGTTTAATTCGTTTAGTAGTTGTTATGCTGTTAAAAATATTTCACCCAGTTTTCATGACATCTTTTTTTTTGTCAATATTGCAATACAGAGTTATTTGGAGGCACCATATGGTGAAGGTATTAAGGGATTTACAGGTTTAAATCAAATTTCACTTCGGATGGTCTCTACGTTTTCTCCAGCGTTTTGACTGAAGGGTACTAAAAGGTAATTTTCTTATCAGAAACTGTCGGTTCATCAAAAACCAAGACATTTTATGCTAACTGGGTAATTGCGTCTAAACTAGCTGCCGAGCATAAACGCTGGAATTGGCCTGAAACCCATTGTGAAGATCATATCGGTATTTTCCGTTGACGCCTTCATATTTAAATGGAGGTACTTAAAACAATCGGAGACTTGTTTGAAGACTATTGATGGACCAGTGCCCTTGTGGAAAAGTAAAATTAGCTTATCAATGTCCTGAATTTGTCCTGAATTTGGTGTGTTTACAATAACAACGTTTGATGAAACTTATTAATGATTAGCTTCATTAATTCTTTATGGAATATTTGGCGATCATTTTGAATATAGATATAAAAATCGAACAGGAAAATAAGCATTCGAGGATGACGGTCAACCACAAACACACACAGAAAAAAGAACAACTATATATAATGAATAAAAGGCAAAATAAGACATCACACACACACACAAGGGTTGACAATAGGGCTACCGCCATGGAACGGTCAGTGGCAAAAAAAGACCGCTTGGGGTTTAAACCAGGTTCTAGGGTGCACCAAATCTCACACTTACCCTACTTCAACTAAAAAATAGATCAATGAATGTCATACAATCCCTGTGGATGAAAATATAACCATATTGATTGGATTTACGGGGAGACTTTCTACGGTCGCCACACGGCACAAACAACACTATTGTGACATTAAATATAGATATAAAAATCAACAGGAAAATTATCATTCAAGGAAGACAGTGGCGGACACAAAATCTGACCTGGGTCTATAGCCAAAAATGTTTAGTAGAGTATTGTCTACCTATGTGGCAAGTTTGGTGCTTTTGTCACAAAATGCACAATTCTACCAATATATGTCACCAATCTGCCCCACAAATTGTCTATAATATATAGAAGATGCATATTTATTTCACTAGTGTTATATGATAAATATATCATGGCTTTATTACACTCCTACACTGCAAGTTATGTGATAAAACATAGTATGTTAGTGCCAATAAACAGAGAAGATTAACAGGTTGGATATAGTTACACTTGTTCTTGATCGTCATCTAAATTTAGAATGGTATTGTCACTACCAAGGTTAATGAGAAATGCGATCGCTTTCATTTCGACAAAATGAACTATTTTTATTTGGACGGAGATATGTATTTGTCGTCCTATACAATCGCTATGATTACATTGCTCAGATCACGCGTGTTGATAGACGACCATGTACGGCGTCATACACGTGAAAGTCAGCCCATTGAACGCAATGCAAAATAAACTATATTTGATGATCAGTCACAAGTTCCACAACACTGGTACACTTAAATACACTTTAATTCTATGAATCACATTTTTTGGACTCGCAAACTGTCCCAAATCTAGAAAAAAAAACACCGATTCAGTTGTTCAACATTTCTCATCATTTATTCACACTATGCGTATTTTGTTTCACCCCCCCCCCCACCCCCCCCACCCCGTTCTTTGCCACTGACCATTCCGAGGAGGTAGCCCTAGTGTCAACCCTTTTATGTTTGTGATGTCATATCTTGGCTTTTATTCATCTTTGTAATTGTTGTCTGTTTCTGTGCGTTTTTTGTGGCTGACTATGGTCGTTCGACTTTTTTAGCTACCTTTATTACAAGTAAACTTCAGCAAGTTTTTCGTAATCGTTTCGATATATTTATGAAAGTTATATCATCGCAACGTAAACCTAATAGATAAGCATAACGCCAGCATAAAACACATTTCTGCGACTACGCCTGTCAAAGCCTTTATTTTATGGAGATTCGATCTATAAACTTCGGAAGTTAAAGGGGTCTAACAGACTTCCCGTCCACTTATTTTTTTACATATTTACGATACGATGGTCTGACTTGAGGATGCGTACAGCAAATAGAATAAATGAACCCAGACTATAGGGCCTGTAACGAAATACGTGTTACTGGACAACACAAGTATAATGCGTATCTCTGGTTTTGATTTCTTAAATTGTTAAAAAAGGCTTTGGAGTGAATGCATTATAACAGGTGGGGTTGAAGTTAAATAATTGATATGGGACATAGATGCTGCCTAACCTGAAGCTGTATTTTGAATATCCCTAGTCCGTAGTTTTGTATTCTCGTATAATTAATTGCTATATACTGAACAATTAAGCTGAAACAAACAAACACACACACACACACACACACACACACACACAAACTATTTTTTACTGATTGATTGTTGAACATTGCTAACTGCAGAAC
>JAWPHD010022922.1:0-23587 GCA_037043455.1 Cyrtodaria siliqua | reverse complement strand
CGTTAAGACGATAGGGTCTTCATTTTTCATCAGATCTTTACCAAACTTTACCAAATTGTTAATATCAATGAAAGTTTGGACAATTTTGAAGACTAGAAAGATAGGAATAGTAACAACGGAGTTATGGCTCTTGAATTAGTTAAATTGCTATATTTTGCCTCGTTAAGACAATTTGGCCTTCATTTTTCATCCGATCTTTACCAAACTTTACCAGATTGTTGATATCAATGAAAGTTTGGACAAGTTCGAAAACCAGCTAGATCGGACCATTTACACCAGAGTAATATCTGAAATATGCTATATGTTGGCCTTGTTAACTTGTTAGGATCTTCATTTTTCATCCGATCTTTATCAAACTTTACCAGATTGTTACTATCAGTAAAGCTTGGACAAGTTAGAAAACCAAGGAAATCGGAGTAGTAACACCGGAGTTATGGCCCTAGAATTAGTTAAAAAACGATGTATGTTGCCTCGTTCAACTAATCTAATCTTTACCAAACTTTAACAGGTTGTTAATATCAATAAAAGGTCGGACAAATTCGAAAACCAGCTAGTTCGGACCAGTATCGGTGGAGTTATAGCCCTTGATTTTGTTAAAAATGCTAAATTTTGCATCGTTAAGACGATAGGGCCTTCATCTTTCACTCGATCTTTACCAATCTTTACCAGATTGTTACTATCAATGAAAGCTTGGACAAGTTCAAAAACCAGTCAGATCGGACCAGTATCGGCGGAGTTATGGCCCTTGATTGAGTTAAAAATGCTTTATTTTGCCTTGTTAAGACGATAGGGCCTTCATCTTTCACCTCATCTTTACCAAACTTTACCAGATTATTACTATCAATGAAAGCTCGGACATTTTCGAAAACCAGCCATATCGGACAGTGGAAACGGAGTTATGGACCTTGATTTAGTTAAGAATGCTATATTTTGCCTCGTTAAGACAATAGAGGCTTCATTGTTCATCCGATCTTTAACAAACTTTATCAGATTGTTAATATCAATGAAAGCTCGAACAAGTTCGAAAACCAGCCATATCGCACTAGTAACGGCGGAGTTATGGCCCTTGATTTAGAGAGAAATGCTATATTTTGCCTCGTTAAGACGATAGGGGGCTTCATTGTTCGTCCGATCTTTACCAAACTTTATCAGATTGTTAATATCAATAAAAGCTCGGAAAAGTTTGAAAACCATTTATTTGGGACGTGTAACAGCGGAGTTATGGCCCTTGAATTAGTTCAAAATTCTATATTTTGCCTCGTTAAGACGATAGGGCCTTTATTTTTCATCCTACCTTTACCAAACTTTACCACATTGTTAATATCAATGAAAGCTCGGACAAGTTCGAAAACCAGCCATATCGGACTAGTAACAGCGGAGTTATGGCCCTTGATTTAGTTAAAATGCTATATTAACCTCGTTAAGACGATAGGGGCTTCATTGTTCATCCGATCTTTACTAAACTTGATCAGATTGTTAATGTCATTGAAAGCTCGAACAAGTTCGAAAACCAGCCATATCGGACCAGTAACAGCGGAGTTATGGCCCTTGATTTAGTTAAAATGCTATATTAACCTCGTTAAGACGATAGGGGCTTCATTGTTCATCCGATCTTTACCAAACTTTATCAGATTGTTAATATCAATAAAAGCTCGTACAAGTTTGAAAACCATTCATTTCGGACCAGTAACAGCGGAGTTATGGCCCTTGATTTAGTTCAAAATGCTATATTTTGCCTCGTTAAGACGATAGCGCCATCATTTTTCATCAGATCTTTACCAAACTTTATCAGATTGTTAATGTCAATGAAAGCTCTGTCAAGTTCGAAAACCAGGCCGATTGATTTTTCTTTTTTGATTTTTTGATTTTTTTTTTTAAATCATTTTTTTTTTTTTTTTTTTTTTTTTTTTTTTTAGCTCTCTGTTGGACCAGTCGGACCAGTAACAGAGGAGTTGTGGCTCTTGATTTAGTTAAAACTACTATATTTTGCCTCGTTAATATGGGAGGGCCTTCATTTTTCATCTGATCTTTACCAAACTTTACCAGATTCTTTAGTTATGGCCCTTGATTTAGTTAAAAAGCTGTTTTTTGCCCGAAGCTTTCAAAAAAAGCGTAAATGGCAGTATCTCGCTTCATTGATGTTATAAGAGCCATGTTAGCCAGTAGAGCGTCCACAGGCCCTCTTGGGCCTCTTGTTGTGGAGTTATGGCCCTTTAAAGGTTTTAATACACACAATTTGTCTTGACTCGTTTTCCTGAACCCCTGGCCAGATTTTAATAGGGATGATCAGTTCCAGGTTGTGCATAACATCGCAGTGTTCCGGTTGAATGATTTTTGGCAGAGGTATGACCCTTTAAAGGTTTTAATACACAAACTTTGTCTGGACTAGATTCTCCTGAACCCCTCGCTGGATCTCAACGGAACTTTGCAGGGATGATCAGTACCAAGACTAGCAGTGATATCATGTCGCGTTCCGGTTTACAGACTTTTGGCGGAGTTATGGCCCATTCAATGTTTTTGATACACAAACTTTTCCGGGCTAGTTCTCCTGAACCCCTGGCCGGATTTCAACGAAACTTGACAAGGATGATCAGTACCAAGCCTAGTTGTGCATGTCATCGCCATTTTCCGGTTGAACGACTTTAGACAGAGGTATGGCCCTTTAACGGTTTTAATTCACAAACTTTGTCCAGATTAGTCTCTTCTGAACTCCTTGCGGATTTCAACGAATCTTGGCGAGGATGATCAGTACCCAGCCTAATTGCACCTGTCATTGCTGTGTTCTGGTAGACCGGTTTTTGACCCTTATAAGGTTTTAATACACAACCTTACTATTTTTTCTGATCCCCTGACCGGATTTCAACGAATCTTGGCATAGATGATCAGTACCACGTCTAGCTGCGTATTTCATTGCCGTGTTCCAGTTGAATGAATTTTCGCAGATTTATGACCTCTTAAAGGTTTTAATACACTAACTTTGTACCGACTAGTTCTCCTGAACTTTTGCCTTATTTCAACGAAACTTGGCGGGGATGATCAGTACCAAGCTTAGTTTGCGTATGTCGTCGCCATGTTCCGGTTGAGTGATTTTTAACAGAGTTATGGTCCCTTGTACATAAACGTTATCTTTAGCAAGTAGAGCGTCCACAGACACTCTTGGGTATCTTGTTTATTTTTCACTTCCAATAGGTCCACTAGCACATTGGTACGTTGTGGAGATATTGGACTATAGCCTTAAAGGTCCACACGGCAATCTTGTAGTATTTATGATGTCTTAAAATGTATATATATATAACATGCAATACACTTTGAAAGGTTTTCAAGTTTGTTTCGTTATTCTACCATAGTTTTAGGTATATAATTGGTTGCAGTATAGTCAACAATTAATAATATATAAAACCCAATTTGCGTTAAACGATTCAGATGATTTGTAGGACGCCGTACGTCTGTGCCTTAAATGAATAATAGAGTGTTTACACTCTCTCTTGAATAAGTGATACTTGACACATTTTGTTATCTTGTTGAGTGTTTACTAAATAATATACATGAAAATGATGAAGATGATAATTTGCCAAACCAAAGACAGATCTCTCTCTCTCTCTCTCTCTCTCTCTCTCTCTCTCTCTCTCTCTCTCTTCGCCGATATAATCAACCACAAGTGTGTGTCTCATATGTCCTCATCATGCAACAAGTCCGCATACATGCTGGCAGGGGTTTTATATTATGTAATACAAAAACTATGATATTGGCTCATTTTTATATGCAAGACAGGTTTTTGAAACCAAATATTCTTAAAAGATATCTATTTTATATCGTTAATTTTCCTTATCCATGAAAAAAAACTAGTAAACAAGCTCTCATTTCTAATGATCTGTTGCTCGTAATTGAAGATTAGAAGACAGAACATTTGTTTGAGACACTTACGTGCAAACGCAAGTGTCGAATTATGTCGATATTTCCGCGGCCGGCACATTTAGGTGCGTCTCAAACAAATTAATCTTGATATCGATCAGAACGGTAGATTAAAGAGTTTTGTTTACGGATAAGGAAAATCTACAAAATAAAATAGACATTTATAAGGAATTGATATACTAAATAAGAATATAATTCATTCACTGGAAGGAACCATTTCTAACAGCATTGTATGTTGGTTAAGAAAAGAGATCTGAATAAAGATGCAGAAGCAAAAAACTGATTAATAAAAGAAAGGCATAAAATGAACGAAATAAAAAAAGATAAATAATAAAATAAAAAAACAACAACAATATACTCATTTATTACATTTCTATGTGTGAAAGATCGGGATTTCTCATTGCAAGAATATTCATATTCGCTAAATATTAATAACTAACTCAGAACACAATAATAACTAACGTTGCTAACTTAGAACACAACAATAACTAACTTTGCGACGTTGAGTCGTGACGTCAACAAAGTGTCATCCGCCGATAACGTTCAATAAAGCGAATATGTGTTTGCAAAAACGTAATTTAAAATGTAATAAATAGATTATTTAACTGCTGGGATCGATTATTGGGTAATCCTTCACTTGATGGTAGACGTGCTTTGTTATTTCACTCACTCACCTGCGCTCGTTCGTGAAAAGAACCACACGTCTACCACTCGTAAAGGATTTCCCTATAATCGATCCCAGCAGTTAAATAATCTCTATATAATTCATTGTTAAAACCAGTGACGTATAATACCATTAAATTGAGCATTTATATTGTATGCTTATCGTGTTTTGTCAAGTTTAATTTCTAATTAATGGAAGTTTGCAGGTCATTTTAATAACCCTATATATAGCTCTCTAATCTACCGTTCGACCTTTACTGATCCTTAACACATGTTTGAGAAGCCACCTAAATTTTCGCTCATTGGACATATATTCGACATTTACGTGTTGTCCAATATGTCCACGGACACATTGTCACGTTGTGGACACATTGGCACCCTACACACGCGCGCACTAAATTATTTGGAATATTTCAAGCAAAATAGGGATATCGTACAAGCGCTATACAACTTCAATAACTACAACTTCAACCTCCTGTGCATGCATGTAGCATATATACAGATGTTAAACCACACGATACTCTCGTTGGCAGTCTTTGTGTTAGAGATGTAATCTAAACTAAACCCACATGGGTACGCCATACCGGGTTTCCTGCTAATTGCATGTATACACTAAGATGTCATAACCAAACACCTGTAGACAAGCACCCGTGTTTCGCTATGCATGACTTGCTTAATATCATATCAGCATGGATTGTAGTAGGTGTTATATTTTTGCAATATTTTACTTGCCGTTCTTTATACCACGTTATAGCACATCGTTTAATTGTACGCAGTTTAGTGTAACTATCAAAAGATAATGAAATTGTAATCATAATGAATATAATGCAACAATAAAATATCATAATCGACCACCAAAGTAGTGTTCCCCACTGACTTGCAAAAGGACGATAATCTTGAATAAAAACGTCATTAGAATTGGAACTTTGAAGAGGTGCCTTTTACAGTCAAACGGGCTGGGAACATCTCCATTGTATTTGGTGTGTACCAAAGCAAACCCTATCTTGAGTACACTTGCTCGATTCAATACCACTTCCTGTTCTGTGTTTACAAGTAAGGCATACATTGCGTACGTCTGCGTCCAATGTCTAAGTTGAGACACTTGTGTATTGGCCTTAATTATTATAAAATGACCTACTTGACTCTTGAAATGTTTATGGGACACGAAAACAGGAAAAACTCTTAACGTTTGTAAACAAGAACATTGAAATTTATCCTTAACTTATGGTATGGCCGTGTAACACCTAGCAGTATTCAATTTGCAGTTCCATTAGTAGTGTGGGTGTTTCCCCACCCCCTCCCCACCGAGTACTGAATACTCTCTAATTTAGAGCTGAGTACGGAATACTCCTTCATTTTATACCCGAGTACTGAATACTATTTTATATGAATTTCTTCATAAAATTAACCTATTTGCTATGTATTCGTCTAATTTTATGAAGGTGTGATATAAAAGGACATTTAAAACTGTATTAAAGGTTGTATCTCACCGTTTTGCCGATGTCCTACAATGTTTGTGGATTTCAACAGATTTTTTTACAGAGAAAACACAGTTTGAAGGCGTGTACCTATTTTTAGTACTGAATACTAAATAATGTAATTTGCGGGTACTGGGATACTGCGTACCAAAAAGGGGGTGGGGGCCGGGGTGGGAGGGGTGGGTGGGGGGGGGGGGTATAAGTGTAACATTACAAATGCATAGACATAGATACCAGATTGATGTCTATGACAAATGGCAATAACTATAATTTGAATGACGATTGGTTCTAGTTCTCTGCACTTTTTCTCATTGCCCTTTACCATTATGGGAAGCTTCTTTGCAGTCCCATTAGAAGTTTTTGAGTTATTCTCCGGGCAAGAATTATAAGTAACAAATTTCAACGGGCAATACAACTCAACTTGAATGAAGAGACTTATGGTTCCAGTGCGCTGTCCTTGCCCTCATTGCCTTCATTGTGTGAAGTTTCATTGCCGTCCATCAGTAGTTTTTGAGTAAAGAAAGAGTTATGGTTCTTATGCTGTGCACTTCCTCTCATTGCCGTCTTTTTGTTTAGTTTCATTGCAGTCCCGTTAGTGATTTTTAAGTTTTACTCCGGACAAGAATTATAAGAGTACAAAGGTGAAAACTCTTTAATTTGAATTAAGATAGAGTTATGGTTATTGTGCTCTTCATTTTCTCTCTCTGCCTTTATCACGCTAAAGAAGTTTTGAAGTTATGCTCCGAACAAGTAAGGACGGGCGGACAAAGAGGAGACTATATACTTCGTCGAAAAGTTCGGGGAGCATAAAAACACACTGGCAGCCCTGCAGATAATGGCGTGTTGCATAATTTTTACAGTGGTCCCGCTGTACAGAATTGATAGGAACATAGATTATATTAACATACTCTTTAGAACAGACCCTATGTGGCTGTTTCTGCAATCAAATCGATTGTTAACACTAGTACTTGTAACTCAGATTTAATAGCCCCCTGTGTCTGTCGGCATAGCATATTATATAGAGTGGTCTTGCTGTGGAGTCTTGGAATGGAGTGGAGTGAATAATTTGGAATGACCTTGGAGTCAAATTTGGAGTGAATATTTTGGAGTCTAAATTTGGAGTCTTATTTTTCCGTACAATTAATAACTTTTTAGAAACTAATAAATAGTTCCGACTTTTGTTCTTTGTTATGTTCTTTTGTTCTTAACTCCAAATATGGAGTGCATATTTTGGAGTCAATTTTTGAGTCTAAATTTGCCTTCTGATGTATATTGCCTTCTTTACAATTTGGGAGTATTATTTATAAACATGAATTGTTAATATATGTGTATATAGCATTTAGTTTCAATACATTTTAAATCGTTCGAAAACAAACCTAATGTTTCTTTTTAAATTATCATTTGTGGTTATGTGATAACTGTCACAGTCTACATTGGTCATGTTAGCGATGCAAAGGAACATTTTTAGTTATTTGCTCGTACCCAGCAGATTAATCCGAGCCTTCTCTGACCCTAAAAGTCTTTTAATTATTATTTTTTAATTTTGTGTGTGACCATATGAAATATCAAAATCGTAAAAGGGCTTCGCCTCGTCCAAATATAGATTCTTTCTGCTGGGTACTCGTCCAATAGAATTCAGTATTGTTTGTAACAACGCTAAAGGTAACAATTCCGCTAAAGGTAACAACCACCGCTAAAGGTAACAATTTCAACGCTAAAGGTAACAACCTCCGCTAAAGGTAGCAATCACCTCTTCCGCCAAAGGTAACAAGGCTAACGCTGTAACAACATTTTTTCAACATCTACAGCTTCAGTGAGTAAACGGGTTATTTTTAGCTACTGTGGCACCTGCGGACTAAGCGCTGTTACCTTTAGCGGTATAGGTAATTGTTACCTTAAAGAAATCAGACTATATAAATCATTATAATGTGTTCTTATATATTTACTTGTTTATATACCCGTTGACGGGCATTTGTTGATTTATATATATAGTTTATATTACTACCATATCATCCCTTATTTGTAAATAGTTTTATATTTATATATTTACATTGATTTTTAATTACTACTTCATTTCTTCATCTTTCATCAGTTTTTGCGCACAATATGATCTATTTATGTGCCGACGTGCCGTAAAACAACATTCATTCTTGCATACCTTTAGCGGAGGTTGTTACCTTTAGCGTTGAAATTGTTACCTTTAGCGGCGGTTGTTACCTTTAGCGGAATTGTTAACTTTAGCGTTGCTACGTTGTACTCAACACTGTTAAATAACCTCATAATATACAGTGCACAGGATATCTACATAAATAATTAATATCTTTTTTTTGTATTCATTTATCAGATGTTATATACTGTTAGATATAAAATACCTAGAAAAAAATGTTTTAGATTAACGCACAGTTCTTCGAGTAGGGTCTTTACATTAGATAACCAATTAATCTTGCAATAATGAATTATAACTATTGGAAAGGATTATATTATCTGTTTTAAAATGTTAAACCAGTATTTTATGATTCTTCTATATCTTGATATGTAAAGAGCATATCTACCTAATTCTCCATATACCGCCATCGAAGATGTACTTCTATTAATTTGAAGTAGTTGCTTACAAAATGTTTAAAGCATTCTTTTAAAAAAAGAATTAGTAATTTTTTTATTCAAAAATGGCAAGACAATTTTGATAATAGTGGTGCATTATTTTCGTATAAATACTTTAAAAATGAGTTTGCATTCGAAAACTATCTTGATATTGTACCAAGTAACTTAAGGTTTTTTATTTCGAGGCTAAGGCTTTCCTCTCATTCTCTAAGAATTGAGCAAGATAGATATGGACGAAATAGAATAGAAAGAAATGAAAGATACTGTAATTTTTGTGAAAAAAAAGAAGATATAGAAGACGAATATCATATCATTACAATTTGTCCAGCTTTTCATGATATAAGAAGCAGTTTCTTATTGAAAAAATATTATAACGTCCGAGCTTTATGAAATTCTGTGAATTAATGAAATCTGAAAATAAAAAAGAACTAATAAATTTGGCTAAATACATCAAAAGAGCATTTGACCAAAGAACTATTTTATTAAGCATTCCAGTTTAATTTCATTTTATACTCAAAGATGTTACAAATATGTGAAAAGGATTCAGAAGTAAGCTATATAAGCTTGAAACGTTTTTAACATTTTCATGCATGCCATTACATAATTCCACCGACTATTAATTGGAAAGCCCTGGTGAGACACAGATCTTGCGCTGCAAGTTTATGGTAGTGTACCAGCAGGATGCCACATTATTGAGCGGTCAAGACATTAACAGTACAGTTATACTGTAATCCGTGCAATCCGTGCAGTTCTACTGTAATCTTGGATGATCTGAGATGGACATGGATTTCAGGATGCTTTCGTGGGCTAATATATAGCCCATATAGTATATACTGTTTCCAGTGGTCGTGCTGTACATCATGTACTGGAAGATATATACTGTTTACGATGTACCTATGTACTGGATCATCTGGTCGCGCTGTACAGAATGGACTGGGACGTTGATACTATGTATAGAGGTCGCGCTATACATAATGGACTGGGACATTGATACTATTTACAGAGGTCGCTCTGTACAGAATGGACTGGGACATTGATAATATGTACAGTGGTCGCGCTGTACAGAATGGACTGGGACATTGATACTATGTACAGTGATCGCACTGTACACAATGTCATTTAGCATCGATACTGTTTACACTGGTTGCGATGTACATACTATTCACATAGATCACGCGGTTCATAATATTAACATGGTCAAACTGTTCATAATAATTACATAGGTCACGCTGTTCATAATATTTACATAGATCGCGCTGTTCGTAATGATTACATAGGTCGCGCTGTACATATTATTTACATAGGTCACATTGTTCGTAACATTTACATCTGTCACGCTGTTCATACTATTTGCATAGATCGCGCTGTTCATATTTTTTACATAGGTTGCGATGTACATAATATTTACACTGATCACGATGTACATGGTATTTACATAGGTCGCACTGCTCATACTATTTATATAGGTCGCGCTGTACATACAGAATATTTACACAGGTCGCGCTGTTTATGATATTAACATATGTCGTAATGTTCACAATATTTACATAGGTCGCACCTTTCATAATATTTACGTAGGTGGAGTTGTATATAATATTTACACTGTTCGCGATGTAAATAATAGTCACATTGGTCGCTCTTTACATAATATTTACGTAGATCATGCTGTTCACAATATTTACATAGTTCGCACTGTTCATAATATTTATATAGGTCGCTGGTCGCTCTGTACATACAGAGATAATGTGTATAGTGGTCATTCTTTAGGCTATATACTATTTACGAAGGTGGAGTTGTATATAATATTTACACTGTTCGCGATGTAAATAATAGTTACACTGATCGCTCTTTACATAGTATTTACATAGGTCATACTGTTCATAATATTTACATAGGTCTCTGGTACATGCATACATAGTTACTGTTTACAGTGGTCATACTGTAAAGAATGGTCTTTAGCACTGTAATATTAACAGTGATATACTTAGGCGTAGTTGGATGATTTGGCTACTATACAATAAGAAATTACTTGATATATATGAATATTAACTTACTATATCTTAGGAGTATGAATAAAAATACATGTATCTAACTCCAGCCCAGCGTCATGCTGTTCTCAAGTCCAGACTGCCATACCATATTTTACAGTACGCCATGAGTTTGGTGAGGCTGTTTTGGACTTTGGAACCCCTGATGGGGAGTATATAAACTTGAGCTGATTAGTATGATAAACACTACATTAGTATAGTCCACTTTGGACGTGGACAAAATCATGGACTATCACTTAACAATATTGTTGTTTGCCTTTGTAGCCGGAACTTTCGCGGGTATGTACTCAGAGCTTTTTACATCTTTTTTCGTTTAGTGTCACATTAAAAAACAACAACAACAAAAATAATAAAATAAACTTCTACACTTTTTAGAAAGTTATTTACCCATTAAGAGGTGTATCGCTTCTTCTCTCTATCCTTCTATACTCTATGAATAAAATGTTGTCATTGTCATTTTGTACGTTGTTATAGCGTGTTCTTTTCAATGAGATTACAAGCATAACATCAATAATACTACATTTCACCAAAAATACTATCGGCGAATTGATGCTAATTGCATCAACATTTTCTTGTTCATTCTTAGGATACACCATATAAAGGCCACCGCTATTACATATTTAATTATATTTGGGATACCAGGAAAATATTTAGAATGATACAGCAACGGGGAAAGTCACAAAGGATTACGCGAATATTAGTATGTGATGATAGTTTTCCTCTGCATAGCATTGACTTTTTAAAAAAAACAAGTGCTCACACTTTGGGAGTAATTTAGAAGTGTTTTTACATGAGGCATGTAACTGTTGAACATAACAGACATGCCGTTGTATTTCCCGTATATGAACTGTTCTAGTAGTAGTAATCCTCGGCAGACCAGCTATTCTTGTGTTTTCCGCTGACCAACTATTCTTTTCTTCTTCCGTTAAACAACATTTAGAATTTTATCACACAAGTTACTTTGATGTTAACTTATATAAACTAGTGATAATGAGATGTATTTAGCAAAGATTGCTATCTTTTTCTCGATTCTGTGCGCAAAGTGACTGTATTCTTAACCCTTACGCAGTCTTCTTATTTAAGCCTTAAAACCGCTACATATATATAATGGACTCACTGTTCTTTCTTTGAATTAAGACCATTCCATTTATGTGTGACAAAGGGGTGTTTTGGGGGAAATGACTGATCAGCAGCCATTGTAAACCCTGATCAACTGACGAGTTACTCGCAGGCTGATCTCGGTTTACGATGGACGCAACGGCTATTATAGTCGTGCTTGGCGGGTTATGGGTTATTGGTTATGAGTCAATATCACGGTTCATTAAAATACCTATTTCGACTATGCATGTTATATAGTGTGAATAGGCATTGTCGTCTGCAGTATATTCATACTTTGAATGAATTATACTAACAGTACTTTGAATATATTACTTATTAAAGTACATGTGTATCAGCATGTCACTCTCGCAAATCACGTAACTTTAAATTCAGTTTGAAGTCAAATTAATGTTTACATAAAAGTACGTAGCTTTACTTTTTTATATTATTATAATGTAATTTCTGTTTTCCAGTTCTTTGGGTGCTTTGTTTTTATTGTTTATTAAAACTATTTTTACAATTTTTATAGATACCGTTTCATATGCTAATCACGCCTTTTTCAATTTAATATGTTGAATATTATCTTAATCTCTCAAAGCATATTTATTCATAATGCATATACAACTATATAAAAAGATGTGTGCACTTATTTGACCGTTGACCTCTTTTTTAGATTCCATAAATGTGACACTCTGTAATGCATTTCAGTTCCTAAACATTATCCAAATGTTTTAGAACAGTGATATACATAAATAACTGGATGGAAATTGATAATTTACCCAAATAACGGTTGAAATGTTTTTGACTCATTTGAACTTTGACCTAGGTTTGTCCTCCAGGAATAAAAGTCAAGCTGGTATCCACCCCTATCGTGATTTGCACTCTATAATGACTTAAATAAGCATGGAACCAACATTATACTCAACAGTGCCAACAATTGTGGAGTGCGTGGTCCAGTGGTAGAGCGCCGAACTCCTGATCGAGAGGTCGTGGGTTCGATCCTCCGTCGCGGCCACGTTATTTATCCTTGAGCAAGATAATTAATCCACATTGCTTAGTACTGGTTCTACCCAGGAAGCCATCGAGAGTGATTAATCTAAGTTGTAAGAACTTGTTTCGCAATCGATGTAAAATAAATATGTTTAAAAACAGTGCCATCAACATTGTGTTTTTTCTTTGGTCGCCAACTATATACATTAAAAGTCGGTTTGTTTAAGCGATGTTTTACGTCATTCTTAGCACATGTTACGCCATATATGATGGTCGATTTTTTTTTGTGGTAGAGGCAAACCACCCCAATTGTCCGGTGTAGAATCAGTAATGTATACCTCACGCCATCCGTAAGAATCGACACTTTCTCACTTGACAAGTCGAGCTCCCAGTGGGATTTGACCCGCAGCGGTGAGAGGCGAGATTGCGCAATTATACGTTTGCTTATGTCATCATTTTTATCGATAACATGGATACTATTATTTACAATACTGATTAGTAATTCATTTGATGACCTATATTTGAATCAACCATCTTTATTATTATTATTATCCCTTTCGAGGTATTGTGTGTAAATTGCATTAAAAACCCCATATAAGTATGGAAACAACATACACATCGTGAATACTAAAAGTATAAACAATAGGAAACAGTAGGAATCGTCATTTACCAACATTTGATATAAATGTAAAAGTCCTCGTCAACACGTCCATAGCTGTCCTTTTACAAACACCGAAAACTTTAACAATTTGAATCTATTATTTTTTTATTTTTTTTAAATATTTCCTTGTAAAAAAAAGGTGCAACCTGAAGCCTAATCTTGTCTTTTACAAGTAGTGTTGACTCACTCAAAGTGGTCTACAACAATGGTCAACAATAATGAAACGTTGAGCACACTTTCAGCATGATCCCATGAATACATTTGAAAAGGGTCCGTAACTCTTTGATTCTTATTTTTGAATTGTTGCCCTTTAAAAATAAGGTTTAGTTTTGACCTTAACCTTGCCATTTACAAGTGAGTGTGGCTAGTAACTGTCAAAGTATTGCATCTACAACAATGAACCTGTGTGCATATATTACGCATGAGCCAGTGTATACATCTGAAAAGGACTCATAACTCTCTGATTCATATTTTTAATTATTTCCGTTTGAAAAGTGTGTAACTTGGACCTTAACCTTACCTTTAACAAAGTGTTAAGTTTATAACAATGAAACTGTGTACACTTCATCCGTAACACACACTGAATACATCTAAAAAAAAAAAAAAAGAGGGCCTTTACCTCTTTGAATCATATTTATTAAAATGAATTCCCTTTGAAAAGTTCAGTCTTTTGATTCTTCCATTATTATACATTACAGGTCCAGCTGGTCCGAGATCCCCGGAAACAGCAACGATAGCAACGTGTTCTAAAGCATGTACAGGTAATTAACCTCATTACATAGCGTATGATACTGTGTCTAAAATGGTCCCGCCTCGGGGTGGGGGTGTCTGGATTGTCCAACGTTTATAGGGAAACTCAAAAGTCAGCATGTTGTTTCTTAAGAAAACCTCTCTAAAACCACAAGGTCTCATATGTTGCACTGCCAAGAATGTTAAAATAGTGACACTGGAGTCAAATCGGGCCCACTCCAGGGATCACAGTAGTGTTATATAGGAAAATATTTAATGGACTGAAGAGTGTTGTAAATGCTAAATGCATTTTGTGTTTACTGCATAAAACGTTGAAACCCTTGTAACACTCAGGCGATCGTCTTGAGGTCACTGGCCCTCTTGATTAACGTTAACGATCCGGAGGTCAATATCATTCAAGTTTGTTAAAATTAGGTCATCACGCCGTCCAAGATGGACATCATTAACTGAAAGTAGACGAAACTATATGAGGCGCCGTATTGCTTTTTAATACAATTTAGTGATATCACCTATTTGAATGACTACACTCTTCTCTAACTGCTGAACAGACTTCAACATATTTTCCCCCACGAATAACCGTTATTCCCCAAATTATAAAGTTTATTACACTGTACACTAAACTATAAAGTCTTTGCAAATGATGTCCAAAGGATAAAACAAAGTTTTAAAGGTAAAAAGTAAAGTTTATAGTGTACCTATGAAGTTCCTAGGGTTAAAAAAAATGCCGCGCCACAGGGTGTGTGGGGTCAGCGTTTTGGCGGTTATATCTCATAATGTATTATCAAGAATTATAACCTCTATTTATTAATCCAGAATAATTTTACTTTGAATCTTCTTGCATATTAAATTTGTCTTCGTTATTCTACCTTACCTATTGGTGCAACACAGTCAACAAGTAGTAACACTTTAATTTGAACTATTCAATATTTCAGTTATTAATAATGATAATTTACGTAGAGCAAGAGACTCTCTACTGTCCAACAAGGCTCTTATAACACTACAGAAATACTTCTGTATTTATTTACTTGATGCGAAATAATACAACTCGTTTTTAGCTCTGCTAATCAGAGATCAGAGATCAGCAGAGCTTATGCCGTGGTGCGGCGTCCGTCGTCCGTCTGTCTGTCCGTCTGTCTGTCCGTAAACTTTTTTTTGTAGCGACAACTCCTCTGAAACTACGGAATGGATTTTCATGAAACTTGACAGAAATGTTGCCCATGAAGTCTAGTTGATCCTAGCAAAAATTCATGTTGATGTGAAATCCAAGATGGCCGCCCAATCTAAAAATAGGTTTTTAAAAAACAAGTTTGTAGCGACTACTTCTTGAAAACTATAAGTGATATTGATATGGGACTTTTCTAACATGATCAGCATGACATGATGTTGGTCCTTGTCAAAAATCGTTTTGATTCAACGTTAAACATGGCTGCCAGCGGCCATCTTTGTTTACATAGAATTATATAATGAAAACTTGTAGCGACTACTCCTCTGAAACTACATGACGGATTTTCATGAAACTTCACAGGAATGTTGCTTTTGATGTCTAATTGATCCTAGCAATGATGTTGGTCCTTGTCAAAAATTATTTTGATTCAACGTTAAACATTGCTGCCAGCGGCCATCTTTGTTTACATAGAGTTATATAGTAAAAACTTGTAGCGACTACTCCTTTGAAACTACTTTGCGGATTTTCATGACACTTTACACGAATGTTGCTCTTGATGTCTAATTGATCCTAGCAAAATTTCAGATCGGCCAGAAATTTAAGATGGCCGCCACAGCTAAAAATAGATTTTTAAAAAAGAAGTTTGTAGCGACTACATCTTGAAAACTATAAGTGATATTGATATGGGACTTTTTGTAAAATGATCAGCATGACATGATGGTTATCAGAGTCAAACATTATTTTGATTCGACGTTAAACATGACTGCCAGTAGCCATCTTTGTTTACATAGAGTTATATAATGAAAACTTGTAGCGACTACTCCTCTGAAACATCTTGACGGATTTTCATGAAACTTCACAGGAATGTTGCTCTTGATGTCTAATTGATCCTAGCAAAATTTCAGGTCGGCCGGAAATTCAAGATGGCCGCCACGGCTAAAAATAATTTTTCAAAAAACAAGTCTGTAGCGACTACTTCCTGAAATCAAAATCAATCAGTAGAGCTTCAAGGTCATTGACCTCTTGTTTGTAATGCCGAAATCGTGTGGAGTCGAAAGCACAACGTGAGCTAAATTGTGACCGTCGTGATCCGTCCGCCCGCCCATCTTCGTTTGACTTTTGCTTATATGACTACTCATAAACCGACTGGGCGATTATGACTAACCTTCACATGAATGATGCTGATATCAATGGTTTTCAAGTTTGTTGTAATTAGGTCAACACGATATTCAAGATGTCATAAAAGGTCATAACATTAACATATATTTTTCTTTAAGAGTCGCTAAACAGGTTTTAAGTGTTGTTTTTTTGTTTGTTGATGTTGTTGTTGTTTGTTTGTTGTTGTTAATTTGTTGTTTGTTTGTTAAAATAAAGTCCACGGGTTAAAAAAAATAGCCGCGCCTCGGACACTGCAATCTTGAATTGTTTAAACCCCGCGGCGTTCTGTTAGTTTTTCTACATAACGTGGATTTGTTCAATCATTAATATTAATAAAAATAATAATAAAATTTGCTTATTACTAACGTTTGATTATATTGCACTAATAATTTATTTAAACCTATGGTAGAATAACGAAGAAAAATTGGAAAGTCAACATTTTATTTAATATTTGCAAGCGGGTTTCAAGTTAAAATGATACTGTATTAATAAATCCAGACGCTAGTTTAATGCTTCATTGAAACTACAAGAGCTAGAGGACTAAAAATGTGCAGATTATGAGCAGCTAAGAAGTTTGTTCAAATGGCGACGCAGGGGTGACATTTGGAACCACCCCAGGGTTTATATGTTTTACACATATATAAGGGAAAATGTAAACAATCTTCTTCTTTGAAAACACTAGGCACATAACTGTCATATATTGCAGTTAGCATAATCTGAAGGTCCTCTACCAAGTGTATTCAAATGGTGACCCTGAGGTCAAGTCCGGACCCGCCCCGAGGAGATCACAGTTTTACATAGATCTTTAAAATAATATCTTCTCAAAACCTACATTTAGCCGCAATGTATAGAGCTCATATATTGTATAGTATAAGCTGATAGTCCTCTTCTAAGTTTGTTCAATTGGTGATCCTGGTGTCAAATTTGAACCCCGCCCCGGAGGGTCACAGTTTTACATAGAGTTATATGGAAAATTCTTTAGAAAATCTTCTTTTCTGAAACAACACGAGCTATATGTCTAATATTTTATATGTACCATAAGCTCATCTACTAAGTATCGAATAGTGACCAAGGGGTCAAATTTGACCCGCTCAAAGAATTGCAATTTGTATATAGACATTTATCGGGGAAATTAAAAAAAAAATCTTCTTTGATAGTTATAGAAAGTCTTATTGGTCATATCTATACATACTAGTAAATTTATATCTGAACGTTTTGTTCCTATTATAGCTTTAAGCGATCATTATCCCATATGTTTCACGTCTATATAAAAAGAAACAAGAAACAAATAAAAAGAACGTATGCTCATCTACTAAGTTTCAAATAGTGACCAATGAGTCAAATCCCGCCAGCTCAAAGAGTTGCAATTTGTATATAGACTACTATCGGGAAAATTAAAAAAACAAAAACAATCTTCTCTGATAGTTATAGAAATTCTTATTGGTCATATATACAAATGCGGATACTAGTTAATTAATATCTGAACGTTTTGTTCCTGTTATAGCTTTAAGCGAACATAATCTTATATGTTTCACGTCTAGTACAACAAGAACCAGATAAAAAGAAATCGCCATATACAAATCTTATAAAAACTTTATAGAAACTATTTTTCTGTCTGACATCTCAACCAAACACTGATCTGATTTTTACCAATTGGAATAGCGTTTTCATTTCGGTATTCAACAAACATACACCAGCAAAATCCAAAAGGGTCAAGAACGATTACAAACTAGAATGGTTTGGTGATACATTGCTCAAATGTCTCAGTCTCATATATATTATGGAGCATTTGCTTATGTTTCTCTTCCAAGTTGTTCAAATGGTGGCCCTGGGTTAAAACCCGGCCCGCCCCAGGGGACACATGTTTTACACAGTACAGGATTTAAAAAATCGTCTTCTCTGAAACCACAAGGAGGTGTTATATACTTTTCGTATACTACCTTTAGAATAAGCTTGTTGTCCTCTAACACGTTTGTTCAAATGGAGATCCTATGGTCAAATATATTTTGCATGAAGTTTATGTCCTCTACCGAGTTTGTTCAAATGGTGACACTGAAATAAAATTTGGCCCAGCCTCAGGGATCACACGTTGGTGTTTTAGGCATATAGGAATATAACCGTCATGTATATATTGCATGTAGCATAAGTATATGGTCCTCTACCAAGTTTGTTCAGACGGCGACCCGCACGAGTGGTCAGTTTTACATAAGAGTTAAATAGAAAAATGCTTAAACATCTCTAAATCTATAAGAGTTGACTGTATAATAGTTTGCATGTAACATGGGCGTGAATATAACATGGGCGTATGGCACTCTAACATAATTGTTTTAATGTTGACCATGGCTTAAATTTAGCCCTGCTCCGCGGATCACAGTTTTACATAGACTTGTAAAAGGAAACAAGTTAAAAAATATGTCCCGTTTTATTGGGATGACAGTAGGGTAAGTATGAGGCTTGGTGCTCCCTAGAACCTGGTTTAAACCTCCAGCGGCCTTTTTTGCCACTGACCCTTCCAAGGCGGTAGCCCTATTGTCAACCCTTTTTGTGTTTTGACATCATATGCCTTTATTCCTTATTAACATTGTCATTCATGTTTGTCGTTTTGCGTGTTTTTGGGTTTACTGTGTGCTGTGAAAGCTGCATTTCCTGTTCGACTTTTATACTTATTTTGACATGAAAGTTGCAGATTTCCAATCATACCTAATACATTATAAAATAGTAATATTTATCTCCCAGCTAATTCGTTTGGCTAAGTCATGTAACGATGTTAAGGATTTCAATTATCGAAATCAAGTCATTACTAGTAATCTTCTTACGCAATGTTTTGGAGAAGTACAGCACCGATCCTGTATTTTAACTTATCAGACCTCTTATCCATGTCTGTTACTGTTGCATGTGTCTACAATGGACAAGGTCATCAGAGCGATTCCGTGCCAAATGGCTTTTTGTTGCGTTTCCCCACCGATGTGAAACACCTTCGGTGTTGTTCGAATAGTTGTCCCCTACGTAGTAACGGTTCTAAACAAAAAACAATTATGTCTTGTAATTTAGTTTGCGACAATTCATTTAGCGATGATCAGCTCACAGTCACTTTTATTTGCATTATCTCAAAATGTTCAGCAGTTATGGTACACAAATTGTAATGCTTTTACCAAGGACCGACCTTGAAACATTAAAATTAAGAAGTCAACACATCTTACTGAAACAAACATTATTTTTAGGTTTAGTGATAATCAATGTTTGTCACACACTAAAATTCTCCTCTTTCAACACAATTCAGAGCAATAACTGTGTTGCATGTTTCGATTTTGTCTTTGTCGAACACACCTGAAATCATATTGAACCAAACCTGGTAGAAATCGGAATACCCAGAATCAAAAAAATGTTTCCTGGAGAATTCTGTAAACAATCTCAAATTCCTTTTTATTTACTTTCTCCTGCTAGTACTCTTTTCCAGCACAAAGTTCCCCGCGGCGATATACAATACTACAATAATCTCAGAGTCAGAACTGTCCTCATTCGACATTTATACAAAGGACACCGTTGTCAACACTCTGTTAAACTAGCATTTATCAATTGTCACTATTTGTCTTTCATTAGAATGTCATTGCAGCTGGCAGCATCACTTTATGTTCTTCAACTATGCACCTTGTTTGCATAACAACTTCTACACTACAGACATACATGGACAATATAAACAATACATCCAGCCAAACTAATAATGGATTTAATACATGTTTTACTGTATTATGTGTGTCTGATCAATGAAGTATTTGCGTAACACAGCAATATAATCGACAATGTACTTTATCCTTCACTTGCACCTTTCCACACATCAAATCCTGCCTTATAATTAATTTAAAAGAAAAAAAGAACGTATTCCCATTGTGAACATACTGTGTCCAAAAATGATTTCTACTCTGTTCTGACATTCAAAACCGCAGTTCTTCAAAACATACAAATGGCTACAATTTGGCCTGTTAAATGTCTAAGGCTTATACGAGACTTTATGTACATAAACTTGAACGCCTCTTAAATAATGTATTCTTAGTCCTAAGTGTTCAATCGTGTTATTTTGTGTGTGATTTTATTGTACGAGGGGTGTTCGAAAAGTAATGCACATTTGCGGATTTTTCCAAAAACACGTTCAATATAGTCAGTTTTAGATCAGTCTCAACAAGCAGATAATATTAATGAAATTGGTGCTGCGATCAGATTTCGCTCTAAGCACGGCATTTCTGTTAAGCAGATCTTTAATGAAATTGAGCAAGCATTTGGATGCTATAAGCCGTCTTATAGTACAGCAAATAAGACTGCAAAATCTGGAAAGCGTAGTTCATAAGATTGCAACCTGCAAATCTGTAGAGGCTTAGTTGAGAGATATAATTCAGAAAGACGCAAGATACACTGAATGTCAAATTGCACGTTTAGTATGGTATCACTATCTACAACTCACTTCATTCTAAAAACAATTTTAAAAGTTAGGAAAATATCTGTGCGATGGGTACTGCACATGTTAAGTGACTAAAAGAGGGCGCTTGCAAATGGCCAACACATTGCAAAACATGTTTCTAAAATATACCAATAAAAAGTTTGCGAATGTGGTAACAGCTGATACAACTTGGGTATACGATTTCGAGTCAGTCCGAAAGGTAGGTTATACGATTTGAGTCCATTTAAGCAGATATGAAAATAGTAGACTGGTTAAGTCCTTATGTTAACCTCTGGGACGACAGCAAGATAAGGCATTGCCAAAGTTCCAGTAACGAAGAGCAAAAGTGTCACGGATACGTTCTACCATGATGTGGTTTAAGACTTCAACATCGATATTTTTGTATCTGGTAGATACAGGAGGATTAAATATTTAGTACATTATCCTATGATAAGATATCGGTTATCTGCGATATCGATTATCTCCGATATCATTGATTACACCAGAGAAGTCAAACAGAATGTGACGTTATTGCCGGATTACTTTCGTGCTATCTTAATTGTTTTGCCTCCTGTAATAAGTAAAGTTTGATATGTTAAATGACAAAATCAGACAAGCATGCTACCACTTCCCAGATATGCATGTATCCGTTCTGCTACATACTGTGACATTTAATATCTTGCACTGTCGATTCTTACGGATGGCGGGAGGTGTACAGTACTGGTTTCCTCCACCAAAAAAGATAAACAATAATAATCGACCGGCATAAACCTTGCATGTGTTGAAAATAACGTAAAACACCATACAAACAAACAAAATATCTTACATTGCCGTTGGCTTCCATTACGTTAGCATGGAAGAATAGCTATACTAACTGAAAGAAGTCATCAATCTTCTAAATTACGAGTATATGACGTCGATAATTCAATTGCTGCTGTTTATGCTAATGAGTGTACTAATACTCGTATAATCAATAACCGAACTTTGACACATGGTTTACACAGAAGGGATTGAATATACTTCACCTTAATATTCATCATCATAATCTGGATGAGATTACACTTCTTATATCAAAACAACAACATACTGATATGTTATGCTTATTAGAAACCTTTCTGAACGATACGTATTGGGATGAACTTTGATTAGATAAGATGAAATCACAAATGGTGGTGGCTTAATTATTTATGTCAGAGATGATTTAGATTGGACCTTGAAAATAGTTCAGTCTAATCTATATGGTTGAGATCCAACAACCTGACACTAAGTATTTATTTATCTGCTATCACCTTCTTCAAAGGGCGTAGGCTGACTGGCTTAACATAACATAACAGCATTAATAGTGAATTCATTTGCAGAAGAAAAATAATTTATTGTCCTTGGTGACTTTAATTTCGATTTATTAAAATTAGATAGGAATTCTAAAACATGGCTTGATCTCATGGATTCTGTAACTATCACTCAGTTGGTTACAAAACAGCAAATTCTGCTTCATTGATAGAACATGCGTTTTCGAATTTGCCGCAGAATATATCTGAAGTCATTATTCCGAACTACTCAATAAGTAGTCATTATCCTATTTGTTTACTCGTAAAGTTTCGGCTAAGTATATCAAAGGCCCTGTGCATAAAACTATCGTTTTCTATGAAACAGTTTGATGAAACTATATTTCATCAATGATGTTTACGAACAAACATGGTCATTTATTGAAGTTTATGCCAATCCAGATGACTCCCTAGATTTATTTATTGAAATGTTCAATTCAGTCTTAAAAATACTCTCATGAAAAGAAAGAAACGTGTTAAAAAAAGTAATTAAACCAAATTAGATGAAAAGTAATATTATTGACGCCGTGAAATCCATAAAAAAACGACTCAGTAATTTACAAGACAATGTGTAAAAAAAAGTAATAAACCAAATTAGATGAAAAGTAATATTACTGACGCCGTGAAATCCATAAAAAAAAACGACTCAGTAAATTACATTGACGCCGTGAAATCCATAAAAAAACGGCTCAGTAAATTACAAATCCCTATAACTAATTCGTATTTGGAAACATTTTTCCTCCGTTTGTAAAAAGTATTAAACAAATTACTCGCCTGTCATTAATTATACAAATGTCCCATTTGCAAATCTCAGTGGTGACAAACTGCACAATTTTCCATAATTTAATATCCCATCGGTACAACTGTCATTTGCTGAAAATCACCTTAAATCTCTTGATCCTACCATTGGCCTAATGGGCAAAATCTACCGGTTCCGACGACCTGAGTGCCAGATTTTTAGACTGTCTGCTTCTGTAATCGCCCATATTCTTACGAAAATATTTAATACTAGTATACTCAAAAATATCTACACACAATCATTCAAAAGACCAAAGGTAATCCCAGTACATAAAACGGGCCCTATACATGACAAAGCCAATTATAGACCTGTATCAATACTCCCTATTACACGCCTACTAAACAGTGTCTCCAGCTCAAAAAAGAGCAATCGTAAAATGAGACAATGCAGCATCCGAGCTAGAGACATCGTCAAGAAATGGCTGTCAAAATGTGAGTATGACCCATGTTTTAGCTATTTTTTATTGTTTTAAGACATGAACTGGCAAATCGGAGAATGTCATGCTCC
>JAWPHD010022921.1:0-23597 GCA_037043455.1 Cyrtodaria siliqua | reverse complement strand
ATCACTATCCGGATTCAGACTGAAGTTCAGGTCTTCCTCATTGACTACACAGCCGTCGACTCTTGCGTCTGGAAATATTGTTGATCTTGGTGGTTGACCGAACACAACTTCGTATGGCATCTTCTTTATACCTTCGGCGACCTCGGTGTTCATATTATACTGAATCTTAGGCAGCCAGCTTGCCCACGGATAACTGGAATCACCTGTAAGTCCAAGAGTTGCTCGCTTGTTAGCGATGTGTCTCTCTATTGTAGCATTACCTTGTTCAACTAAGCCTTGTGACTGACTATGTCGCGGTCGACCATTAACAAATAGAACATCATGTTCTCCTCCCCAGCGATGATGATGATGATGTATGTTGCGATGATGATGATGATGAGGATGTATGTTGCGATGATGATGATGATGATGAGGATGTATGTTGCGATGATGATGAGGATGTACGTTACGGTGATGATGAGGATGTATGTTACGATGATGATGAGGATGTATGTTGCGATGATGATGAGGATGTATGTTGCGATGATGATGAGGATGTATGTTGCGATGATAATGAGGATGTATGTTACGATGATGATGAGGATGTATGTTGCGATGATAATGAGGATGTATGTTTCGATGATGATGAGGATGTATGTTACGATGATGATGAGGATGTATGTTACGATGATGAGGAAGATGTATGAGGATGAGGATGAGGAGGATGATGATGATGCGGCGGCGGCTGCGGCGACGACGACGATTTATAAAATATGCATATATGTATGTGATCAGGAAGAATAATTGGTGTCAGTTCAAATACGAGTAAACCCATCATAATGTTTTTCAGTTATATATGTAATGTACATATGCATTAAACCGGGTCCCATAAAATAATCGTTTTAATTATTAATAAAAAACGTTAGGTTTAAGGCTATTATAAATTCGTGTTTTGTAATCTAACTACACCTTAGATAATGCATAGACATATTTCATACGAAACTGAAGCACATTTTTTTTTTTTTTTTTTTTGTATTTGTATTTGCACCAATTATCAAAAATATCGCCTTCAGTCTCTTTAATATTTATGATTTAGCAACAGAAAATAGCCTAGACGTCGAGCTTAATTCTAATTACTCGTGTAATAGTATTCGTAATGTACAATAGTTTCATACAAAGGCGAATTAAACATTATCTTAAAATGAAACGTGATTTAACATTATATCGGGAAATTTACGTATTCACATTTATTCACAATTATATGTTAAGTAATTGCTATCAATTGATATAGGACTGCGTGTATCTTGCACTAACAAACGTCACAAACTGTTATTTATTTAATGAGCGCATATGTTATGTTTTTTAAAGGTGTTAGGTGTCACCGAGCCGTAAGTGTCCGTCACGTTGACCGTTACTGACCACTAATCCAGACCGGAATTGGAATTCTGATACATGTTAACCAATCATACTGTGTTACACGCGATCCGTTACACCCTCGTCTTTCAATCAGCCAATCACAATTAAGGAAGGAGTTTCTTGTCTTTTCAATAGATTTGATCGGTACGCATTAATATATTCAGCATTAATATTTATATGACGTTCAATTATCAGCACAGGATATTAATGATGGCGTATTTATTACATTATCAGTTTAGTAAAGCTCAATATACAAATACGAATTACGCTTGCATATAATTAAATAAAACATTGAGTTTTTATATATTTATTTTTTAGTAATATCAGGGCTTTATATAATTATCAGCAAAGGTAATATGCAAAAACAATTTCCTTTATACTATCCTTATAATCAAAATTATTGATTGAACAAATGCAAGTTATGTTGAAAACTAACGGGACGCCGAGCATTTTTAAAAAATCAAGATTGCCGTTTGTCCCTTTAACATTCAAGATTAAGTGCACGTGTTTACCTTTGCAAGCAGTTTCTTGTAACCAACATGATTGGTCTCTGCCCAGTGGATGCGCTGTACCATATCGGCAATGTTGCCACTGTGTGTCTGTATTCGCCATTTCCCAAGGATGGTTGGGTCGTTATCATTCTAAAATTGATACAAAATACAAACCATAATTATACAAACACGAATGAGTGTCGATGGTCAATAATTATAACGTCGGAAGTGAAAATCATAGATTTCGGGGAAGTGAAAAAATCTGCCTGACAATATCAATTGTATGAATTCTCGGAACAATCTCAAATGACATACGTTGTATTTTTTTCTTTCTCATAAAATAGAATACGTAGAATTCCAACAATGTAACTTTTACTTAGTAATCTGAACAGTTGCACTTACGACCTTATGTTATTAAATAATCGGAAAGGAATATATACTGACATATTATGTCCCCGCAGCCTAGATATCCTTTCATTGTATTTCCCTGTACCCTCTATATCCTTACATACCCTTTATATCTTTACAGTGTATGTCCCCGTACCCTATATATCCCTACATATTATGCCCCCATACACTCTATATCCTGAAATACGGTAATATACCCCCATACCCTCTATATCCTTACATATTATGACATCTCTACATCTTTAAATAGTATGTCCATATGTATATCCTCTATATACCCTCTATATAATAATACGTACATATTATATCCCCAGACCCTCTATATCATTACATAATATTTCCCCATACCCTCTATATCCTTACATATTATGTCACATGGTCACCTCTATATCTTTAAATATTATGTCCCTATGTATATCCTCTATATACCCTCTATATAATAATACGTACATATTTATTCTTTCATATTATAACCCCAGATCCTCTATATACTTTCATAGTATGTCCAAGTGCTCTCTATTATTATGTCGCCATACCCCTATATACGTACATATTATATCTCCATACTCTATATATGTGTTAATGGGAATGTAGCGACACAGCCAAACAATCTTTAATATTAAGAGTTCTGAAAAACTTGGAAAATGATGGAAGAATTATCAAAAGCGAATGATAAACAAAGAAGATATGATCGTTTGAAGGTTCTGTTGAAATGGATATGGAAGCCGCCCTTTTTAGAGCTATGACATCACAGTTCTAAATGACCATATATGGAATATTGATAAATATAAAAAAAAATACTCATTTATTGGGGAAAACATTAAAGTAACTGTATGAAGAATATGTATAACTAATGTCAATAATGCTTTATATGCCCAGTTAAGGAGTTTGCATTCATTTGCAGTGATTTGCTTTGTTTAAATGATATTTATCAATATTCCATATATGGTCATATGCAACTATGACGTCATAGTTTTCAAAATGGCGGCTCCCATATCCATTTTAGTACCTTCAGATGGTCATATCTCTTTTGTTTATCATCCGATTTTGATAATTATTTCACCTTTTTGCAAGTTTTTCAGAACTCTTAATAAAAGAGCATTTTTGGCTGTGTCGCTACATTCCCTTTAATAAATACAATTGTCCCGTACACTTTATATGTCACCGTACTCTATGTACATGCATACTATGTACCTTAGTCTACATACCCTCATATACTTACATATCAAGTTATATCATTCAATTGAAGTAAAACAGGTCGTATAAAAACTCGTAGAGTTGTACATTTATATGTATACTTTACCATAATATGCCATTTTCATAAACGTTAATAATTTAAAAACAAATCTGCTGCATAACTTCATATATTTGATTAAGTTATATAGTTATATCATTCGATAGAAGCAAAAAGAAGGTTGCAAGTAAATGAGGATTATATTGCCAACAGTTGTACATATAATTTAAATAACGTGTACTTCCATCACAAAACACGATTGTATTAGAGTTTGATGTTATTAGCTACTTTTAAAATGTGTTGATGATTTTATAACTTTAGTCTCTTATAATTCTAATTAGAATGGCATGCTTACGATGTTTTATTTATGTTTGTATTTATTGTAAACCATGATGAGACTTTAATAAAGAAATATATATTAAAGCGTCATAGGATATTCAACAAAACTAAACGAGTCGTCTAGTTTGCCAGACCAAACTGTTTTATTAACAATTAAATCGGACTGACCCATTGTAGAAATATTATAATTGTATAATTGCAGAAATAGTATTATTATTTACATTTGCTTACATTGCAACTTGTTATAAACCTGTTTATAGGCTAAACAGTTACTCGAAAATGTGAAGATAGTGAGAACATGAACAAAATAATCATATAAAAACAAATACGCAATTACTTTATATCAGATTTACTGAGAAGAACACTGTTGCAAACATAGTATAATGATAGATAGGAGTTTAAAGGGACACACGGCAATTTTGATGTGTTTATCAAACATCTCGATTTATTTATCCAGTATAGTTTTGACTTTACCCTACTTGCATATAATTAAATACAAATTTAAAGGGACAAATGCAACATTGATGTCTTTATGGCTCTAAATAAAGAATCATATTTAAACACAAGAATCACAAGCGGATACAAAGTATGTTTACTTTGCGCAATTTAGATATACCGAAAATAATAATGTTTTGGTTACACATGTAATAAACAGGTCATTAACTGGGGTAGGTGTGCCTTTTTGTGATATTGGCCGGATATAGTCTTATGAGGCCCGAGAGCTTTATTTAACTGGGATAGGTAGTTAAATAGTTTATCTAAGTCTCATCACAGTACACTATTATCTACAATACATCAAATCATAAAATACAACTGTGCCATTCTTTTTAGAATTACAAGAGACTATACAATATCAATATACATATGACTGTTCACAATTTTGAAATATTGAGCATCTGAACCGACTGCCGCAGCCGTGTCATAAGACTCACAAAAAGCCACAGCAGTAGGTCCAGTAGTCAATGCATACACATATATCACTGTTTTAATTTATAAAATCATTTTCTAAAAATATTGTTATCACACACATTTATACGCGGTAAAAATTGAGCGGCCATTGCTAATCTTGACATGTTGTCTAAAAAGTACTTAAAATAGAAATATTAAAATATGACGCCAAAGTTGTTTCCTTTTTCCTTTTTCCTTTTTCATTTCTTTTTTAATAAGGAAAAAGGAAATAAATGATTTTTTTCCTTATTCCTTATTCAAATTTGTCAAACAGTTTGCACTTATTTTCTACTTTTATAAATGTATTTACATGCCTTGATGTTTGATACTCTTCTTTATTTACTAAACCAGTTACTTTTTGAATAAGGAAAAGGAAATAAATGTTGACTTTTTTCCTTATTCCTTATTCAAATTGATCAAATGTTCTACTATTTAAAGAGTATTTACACGCCCCCATGTTTTAGACACATAGTTCATGGTTATAAAATTGTCAAAATTAATTAATCTCATTTTATTTCCCTTTTCGCACCCGAATGGAAAAAAATGAAATATTTGATCCATTTTCGCAAATTATTTCAAACTGTCATGACAGCCTTACAAAATCGAAAAAGGAAATGAATTCTCGCGTGTCTGCTATGGGCTCAAACTTGCATGGATCCTTTTCAATTGCCTGTCGCAGTTTTATCCATTCAAATAGCCATGGCTTAATATAACAATTCCCGGCCTGAAAAAAACATATTTTGTTTTCCTTTCTGGAATAAATGCAGCAGGATGACGACAAATGCTTAATTGCATTTCTTTTCCCGATTCGCGCACGAAAAAGGAAAAAGGAAATACTAGGTGTACTCTTCCTTTTTCCTTATTCAAAACTGAAAAAGGAAGAAAACGCGAGAATTCATTTCCTTTTTCGATTTTGAGAAAACAATAGAAATTATTTCCCAACTTCTTTTCTGTTGTTGAATCTCGAAATTTTGTTAAACTTTTTGCATAGATCATAATCGCTTAACTTATTTCAACCCATTCGGCCTAGATATTTATTTAGAAAGAAACATATTTTCCTCGATATCGGGTGGGTATTTTAATGGAGACACCTTTTACATGCTATTCATAAGGATTCGCGCATGTCAGGCAGCGTAGATGAAGCGCAGCGATTCTCTTCCTTTTTCAGTTTTGAATAAGGAAAAAGGAAGAGTTCACCTAGTATTTCCTTTTTCGTGCGCGAATCGGGAAAAGAAATGTCTCTAAGCATTTGTCATCATCCTGCTGCATTTTAGCCATTCTTGAAATCTTTTCTCAAGGAAATCATAGTGAATGGTAAATAATATTGCAGAGTTAAGATTGTACCTGTTACTTGTAAGGCTGTCATGACAGTTTGAAATAATTTGCGAAAATGGATCAAATATTTCATTTTTTCCATTCGGGTGCGAAAAGGGAAATGAAATGAGGTTGATTAATTTTGACAATTTTATAACCTTTTTGAACTAGGTGTCCAAAACATGGGGGCGTGTAAATACTCTTTAAATAGTAGAACATTTGATCAATTTGAATAAGGAATAAGGAAAAAAGTCAACATTTATTTCCTTTTTTCTTATTCAAAAAGTAACTAGTTTAGTAAATAAAGAAAAGTATCAACCATCAAGGCATGTAAATACATTTATAAAAGTAGAAAATAAGTGCAAACTGTTTGACAAATTTGAATAAGGAATAAGGAAAAAAATCATTTATTTCCTTTTTCCTTATTCAAAAAGAAATGATAAAGGAAAAAGGAAAAAGGAAACAACTTTGGCGTCATTATTAAAATGTGAGTTAGAGAATCGCAACGGCTACTGAAACATTAAAAAATAGTATAAAAATCAGATAACAATCCAGATCAGATCTGGAGTGTACTGATTAGCACCGACTTCTCAACGTAGTTATAAAACCTTATTTCTTATCTAATAATGATTGCATTATTTACAGCATAAAATATGATTGAAATTAACTTTAAAAAAAAATAAAAAGGAAAAAAAAAACGCTTACCAGCTTACTACAAGTAAAATAAATAATAATAGTAACACATAATTAAGAATATAAAACAGAGTTTCGCTTTTTGAGAATATTACAACAGGTGTGCCTATTTGTGACATTAGCCCTTGATAGCCATATGAGGCCCATTATCGCAAACGATCCTTAATATAACATATTACAATTGGATTGCCTATTTAGTGCACGAGCACACTTAATATGAAAATTAATATCAAATACGACCCACAATTCATATTTCGATAGACAGCCACAGTTCTTCCAGATCACCTGCAGTACCTTTAAAACATATTATGACTTACCTCAATTTTGGCTGGCACGCACAATACATCGATTAGATTTAACTCCGGGAAATTCACTAATTGAAATCCTTTGCTTTTAATCCACCAACGAAACTTGGCACTGACTGAAACACTAGAGTTACTTAGACAATTGACAACTTCTTCGTATTTTTCCTTTGAAAGTAACTTCGTATTTGCTTTGTTACATACACTATCAACAAACTGTTGCACTAAATGTTTATGTTCATCCATAGTGAACGGTCACTTAGAATAACTGTAAACATTTTTTGAACCAAATTAAAATATACCATATGAAATGCCAATCAAACTTTTGAGTTAATTTCGATTCAACAAATAGAAACGACCTATCTAATTATTCTCACATATTATGCAATAGGACATAGTTATTTGTGTCGGTTTTCTTTTGATAAACAGATTGAAGTTAATTATATTATCAATGCAAATACAATGCCTTTATTATTAAACATCTATGAATACTAATTGATTTTAGAAGTGTGACACAACTATTAAAACTGGCCAAACTTTAACTACTTACGGCTTATGTCGGTAATACGTAATTACATGATTGTTTCTGTTATGTTTCATAAATGGGCTATTAATGCACTATAAATAAAATGTATTGTCATTCAATCTCGTTACAAAAAAAATAATAACTCAATTGAATTTTCTAACCAAATAGTTTGTAATATAGTAAACAAATATGTGCTTTATTGTTTGAAGTTAAGGACTTCAAATTGTTTTGTTAATAATTAAGTTCATGTAAATCATACACGATACTTAAATTTGAAACACATTTATATTTTCGTCACAGATGGATAAAGCAAATAAGCAGATGAAAATAGAAAATAAATAGGTTTCAAAATTTCAGATCCCAACACAAATTCTTACTTTGCGCAGAACATTCTCAAATTGCGCAGAGGCACTTTATGTATGCTTTATATGTTTTAACCCCTTGCGCAATTCCGGAATAGTCCTGCGCAATTCCGGAATCGTTGCGCAAAGTAAGAATTCTTACTTTGCGCAGAGCAATTCCGGAATCGTCCATATTCTTACTTTGCGTAGAACATATATACGTTTAGTCGCGTATCAAATTTGATATAAACATATTGGGAACACATTAAACGGATTTTTTTCTACGTTATTTTACCATAATGTTCACACATTTAATTTAATGATCTTGTATGCAACAAAATATGTTTCTTAATTTATATTTTAAAATTCTCAAATATTGTTTGCATTAAATACATTGTATATAACAACCAGAACGACGCCGCGAAATAAAACAAAAGAAATCAAGACTAACTTGTGTTCTCAAATGCTTTAGATGACATTTGGAGACAATTCACGCGCACAAAGTTATTTCAGAGATGAATGTTTGACGGGATCAATATTGATAACAATATGCCAATAGAGCCAGTTATTCACGTGAGTCATAACGTCATAACTGGGCACTTTGCATGTAACACTTAATTTGCACACAATCGTGAACATTCTTTTACTCAATACTAGTCATACAGAGACTTTTTAGGATGTTTCAGAGGCGGTTCAAAATGAAGTACCACACGCCACTCATTATGTTTTCTAACGATATTCGTTAGTCATTCAGCTATTAAGGACTGCGTTATGCAAGCTTGATCATTCACGTTAGTGAAATACTTCATAAGTCATTTCTATGGTGGGAGTGTGTGTGGGTGGGGGGGGGGGGGGGGGGGGGGGCGGGGTCATTTCTATGGTGGGAGTGTGTGTGTGTGTGTGGGGGGGGGGGGACATTCGTTAGTCATTCAGCTATTAAGGACTGCGTTATGCAAGCTTGATCATTCACGTTAGTGAAACACTTCATTAGACATTTCTATGGTGGGGGTGGAGGTGGGGGAGGGGGGGGGGGCATTCGTTAGTCATTCAGCTATTAAGGACTGCGTTATGCAAGCTTGATTATTCACGTTAGTGAAACACTTCATTATACATTTCTATGGTGGGGGTGGGAGGGGGGGCATTCGTTAGTCATTCAGCTATTAAGGACTGCGTTATGTAAGCTTGATCATTCACGTTAGTGAACCACTTCATTAGCCATTTCTATGGTGGGGGTGCGGGGGGCATTCGTTAGTCATTCAGTTAGTCATTAATGCCGAAACGTCCAGGTGCCGATTCGTCTAGGTGACGAAATGGTTTGGTGCCGAAACGTCCTGAATCGATCTTGATCACACAGACGCAAAAACGTGAGAATTGTCTGCATTTATTAATAGGCATTTTTCATATACTGATCATTGGGACCCTGCTTTGATTAGACTAATATACACAATAGTTTTCGTCTAGAAAATGAGTAATGAAACCCGCCTAAGAGCCCAGGGGACGGAGCCAATAACAGCGTTGCTCTTGCATGCAGTTATCATGTTTTGATGTCATTCACCAAATTGAGTTGAATTCATAAGATGCAGTAAAGTACAGACGTACGAACGGACAGACGGACAAACAGTGTAGTTTACAATATCCCCTAACCCTTTTTAAACGGGCGTGGGAATACAGACATCTAGGAATACGGCATGACACAACTTAGCAAGTTATCTCCCTTTGACTATAATTTTAATGTCATTGCCCAGTTAAAAATGCGTGGATATATATACGTTTAGTCGCGTATCAAATTTGATATAAACATATTGGGAACACATTAAACGGATTTTTTTCTACGTTTTTTTACCATAATGTTCACACATTTAATTTAATGATCTTGTATGCAACAAAATATGTTTCTTAATTTATATTTTAAAATTCTCAGATATTGTTTGCATTAAATACATTGTATATAACAACCAGAACGACGCCGCGAAATAAAACAAAAGAAATCAAGACTAACTTGTGTTCTCAAATGCTTTAGATGACATTTGGAGACAATTCACGCGCACAAAGTTATTTCAGAGATGAATGTTTGACGGGATCAATATTGATAACAATATGCCAATAGAGCCAGTTATTCACGTGAGTCATAACGTCATAACTGGGCACTTTGCATGTAACACTTAATTTGCACACAATCGTGAACATTCTTTTACTCAATACTAGTCATACAGAGACTTTTTAGAATGTTTCAGAGGCGGTTCAAAATGAAGTACCACACGCCACTCATTATGTTTTCTAACGATATTCGTTAGTCATTCAGATATTAAGGACTGCGTTATGCAAGCTTGATCATTCACGTTAGTGAAACACTTCATTAGACATTTCTATGGTGGGGATGTGGGGGGGGGGGGGGGGGCATTCGTTAGTCATTCAACTATTAAGGACTGCGTTATGCAAGCTTGATCATTCACGTTAGTGAAACACTTCATTAGACATTTCTATGGTGGGGGTGGGGCATTCGTTAGTCATTCAGCTATTAAGGACTGCGTTATGAAGCTTGATCATTCACGTTAGTGAACCACTTCAATAGCCATTTCTATGGTGGGGGTGCGGGGGGCATTCGTTAGTCATTCAGTTAGTCATTAATGCCGAAACGTCTAGGTGCCAATTCGTCTAGGTGTCGAAATGGTTTGGTGCCGAAACGTCCTGAATCGATCTTGATCACATAGACGCAAAAACGTGAGAATTGTCTGCATTTATTAATAAGCATTTTTCATGTACTGATCATTGGGACCCTGCTTTGATTAGACTAATATACACAATAGTTTTCGTTTAGAAAATGAGTAATTAAACCCGCCTAAGAGCCCAGGGGACGGAGCCAATAACAGCGTTGCTCTTGCATGCCGTTATCATGTTGGGATGTCATTCACCAAATTGAGTTGAATTCATAAGATGCAGTAAAGTACAGACGTACGAACGGACAGACGGACAAACAGTGTAGTTTACAATATCCCCTAACGCTTTCTAAACGGGCGTGGGAATACAGACATCTAGGAATACGGCATGACACAACTTAGCAAGTTATCTCCCTTTGACTATAATTTTAATGTCATTGCCCAGTTAAAAATGCGTGGATATATATACGTTTAGTCGCGTATCAAATTTGATATAAACATATTGGGAACACATTAAACGGATTTTTTTCTACGTTATTTTACCATAATGTTCACACATTTAATTTAATGATCTTGTATGCAACAAAATATGTTTCTTAATTTATATTTTAAAATTCTAAGATATTGTTTGCATTAAATACATTGTATATAACAACCAGAACGAGGCCGCGAAATAAAACAAAAGAAATCAAGACTAACTTGTGTTCTCAAATGCTTTAGATGACATTTGGAGACAATTCACGCGCACAAAGTTATTTCAGAGATGAATGTTTGACGGGATAAATATTGATAACAATATGTCAATAGAGCCAGTTATTCACGTGAGTCATAACGTCATAACTGGGCACTTTGCATGTAACACTTAATTTGCACACAATCGTGAACATTCTTTTACTCAATACTAGTCATACAGAGACTTTTTAGAATGTTTCAGAGGCGGTTCAAAATGAAGTACCACACGCACTCATTATGTTTTCTATCGTTAGTCATTCAGCTATTAAGGACTGCGTTATGCAAGCTTGATCATTCACGTTAGTGAAACACTTCATTAGACATTTCTATGGTGGGGTGTGGGGGGGCATTCGTTAGTCATTCAGCTATTAAGGACTGCGTTATACAAGCTTGATCATTCACGTTAGTGAACCACTTCAATAGCCATCACTATGGTGGGGGTGCGGGGGGCATTCGTTAGTCATTCAGTTAGTCATTAATGCCGAAACGTCTATGCGCCGATTCGTCTAGGTGTCGAAATGGTTTGGTGCCGAAACGTCCTGAATCGATCTTGATCACACAGACGCAAAAACGTGAGAATTGATGCATTTATTAATAAGCATTTTTCATGTACTGATCATTGGGACCCTGCTTTGATTAGACTAATATACACAATAGTTTTCGTCTAGAAAATAAGTCATTAAACCCGCCTAAGAGCCCAGGGGACGGAGCCAATAACAGCGTTGCTCTTGCATGCCGTTATCATGTTGGGATGTCATTCACCAAATTGAGTTGAATTCATAAGATGCAGTAAAGTACAGACGTACGAACGGACAGACGGACAAACAGTGTAGTTTACAATATCCCCTAACGCTTTTTAAACGGGCGTGGGAATACAGACATCTAGGAATACGGCATGACACAACTTAGCAAGTTATCTCCCTTTGACTATAATTTTAATGTCATTGCCCAGTTAAAAATGCGTGGATATATATACGTTTAGTCGCGTATCAAATTTGCTATAAACATATTGGGAACACTTTACCATAATGTTCACACATTTAATTTAATGATTTTGTATGCAACAGAATATGTTTCTTAATTTATATTTTAAAATTCTCAGATATTGTTTGCATTAAATACATTGTATATAACAACCAGAACGACGCCGCGAAATAAAACAAAAGAAATCAAGACTAACTTGTGTTCTCAAATGCTTTAGATGACATTTGGAGACAATTCACGCGCACAAAGTTATTTCAGAGATGAATGTTTGACGGGATAAATATTGATAACAATATGTCAATAGAGCCAGTTATTCACGTGAGTCATAACGTCATAACTGGGCACTTTGCATGTAACACTTAATTTGCACACAATCGTGAACATTCTTTTACTCAATACGAGTCATACAGAGACTTTTTAGAATGTTTCAGAGGCGGTTCAAAATGAAGTACCACACGCCACTCATTATGTTTTCTAACGATATTCGTTAGTCATTCAGCTATTAAGGACTGCGTTATGCAAGCTTGAACATTCACGTTAGTGAAACACTTCATTATACATTTGTATGGTGGGGGTGGGGGCATTCGTTAGTCATTCAGCTATTAAGGACTGCGTTATGCAAGCTTGATCATTCACGTTAGTGAACCACTTCAATAGCCATTTCTATGGGGGGGGGGGGGGGGGGCATTCGTTAGTCATTCAGTTAGTCATTAATGCCGAAACGTCTAGGTGCCGATTCGTCTAGGTGTCGAAATGGTTTGGTGCCGAAACGTCCTGAATCGATCTTGATCACACAGACGCAAAAACGTGAGAATTGTCTGCATTTATTAATAAGCATTTTTCATGTACTGATCATTGGGACCCTGCTTTGATTAGACTAATATACACAATAGTTTTCGTCTAGAAAATGAGTAATCAAACCCGCCTAAAAGCCCAGGGGACGGAGCCAATAACAGCGTTGCTCTTGCATGCCGTTATCATGTTGGGATGTCATTCACCAAATTGAGTTGAATTCATAAGATGCAGTAAAGTACAGACGTACGAACGGACAGACGGACAAACAGTGTAGTTTACAATATCCCCTAACGCTTTTTAAACGGGCGTGGAAAAACAGACATCTAGGAATACGGCATGACACAACTTAGCAAGTTATCTCCCTTTGACTATAATTTTAATGTCATTGCCCAGTTAAAGATGCGTGGATATATATACGTTTAGTCGCGTATCAAATTTGCTATAAACATATTGGGAAAACATTAAACGGTTTTTTTCTACGTTATTTTACCATAATGTTCACACATTTAATTTAATGATCTTGTATGCAACAAAATATGTTTCTTAATTTATATTTTAAAATTCTCAGATATTGTTTGCATTAAATACATTGTATATAACAACCAGAACGACGCCGCGAAATAAAACAAAAGAAATCAAGACTAACTTGTGTTCTCAAATGCTTTAGATGACATTTGGAGACAATTCACGCGCACAAAGTTATTTCAGAGATGAATGTTTGACGGGATCAATATTGATAACAATATGTCAATAGAGCCAGTTATTCACGTGAGTCATAACGTCATAACTGGGCACTTTGCATGTAACACTTAATTTGCACACAATCGTGAACATTCTTTTACTCAATACTAGTCATACAGAGACTTTTTAGAATGTTTCAGAGGCGGTTCAAAATGAAGTACCACACGCCACTCATTATGTTTTCTATCGTTAGTCATTCAGCTATTAAGGACTGCATTATGCAAGCTTGATCATTCACGTTAATGAAACTAGGCATTCGTTAGTCATATGAGTCGGCATTCGTTAGTCATTCGATTATTAAGGACTGCGTTATGCAAGCTTGATCATTCACGTTAATGAAACACTTCATTATACATTTCTATGGTGGTGGTGGTGGTGGGGGTGGGGGTTGGGGGTGGGGTTGTATGCAAGCTTGATAATTCATGTTAATGAAACACTTCATTAGACATTTCTATGGTGGTGGGGGTGGGGGGGGGGGGGGGGGTGTGTGGGTGAGGGTGTATGCAAGCTTGATCATTCACGTTAATGAAACACTTCATTAGACATTTCTATGATGTGTGTGGGGGGGCATTCGTTAGTCATTCAGGTATTAAGGACTGCGTTATGCAAGCTTGATCATATTTACGTTAATGAACCAATTCATTAGACAATTAGTGTGTGGGGGTGGGGGTGGGTGGTGGGTGTATTTCTGTTATCCTGTTATTGGCGAAATTTTATATTGTGTTATCTGTTTTTGAACATACATGAGTCAAAAGTCACAGAAAAACCGAATATACAACTTCATGTTGCAGTGATTTCTGGCAAAAAAATCGTCAATTTCGCTTTTGTTTTAAATAGTGGGAATTGACATGTTTATTCAGCTCTTGCTGGCGTTCATTTTGATTCCAGATAGAAACATGTTAGTGGTAACAATCGAATGTTGTTTCTTCAGTAAAAGATGTGCAAATTAAATTTATATATTATATATATGTTTATTAGTGGTTTCTTTTTTATCATGTGCTAGGGTAGCACGTAACTTTTTGATCGGTTTCACGACAAAGAATTATCAACAAAGCGCTCAATGCAGGTATGTTTTACGTCATAACTGCCTAGTTAACCGGCGCCATAGTTAACGCATTTCTTTCAACTAAGGAGCACATACCCCTACAAAGCGAGCTCTTTTCTCCGACGCATGAGGTTTTTCAAATTATCCTCTCTTTTTTTTAAAACCCTATAATGGTCTAGGAATTGGAAAAGGATGCATATGGCCGATTACATTTTTGTTGGGATCATTTAAGAAAGTACTGAGTGAATCAAAAAAAAATTCTTCCAACTGAATGTTTCTGCGATAAAGCGATCTCCCCGGCGTCGGTGTGGCCGTATGTGTATATGAAGGGTGGCTCTTGTCCACTCTGTAACTTAAAACAAATAACCAATTCGGTTCAAAGGTCACTTATTATGTACATAAAGGCAATTGAGTCCGCTCTGTATCCGAAGAACGGATTGAGATAACTTAACATGAGACATTGGAATGGTTTTAAAGATAATTAGATAATAAACATGATGGATGAATGAATGAATGAATGAATGAATGAATGAATGAATGAATGAATGAATGAATGAATGAATGGATCGATGGATCGATGGATAAACAAGGGCTGCATTTAAACGGCATGGTCAACCTTTTGGTTCAACGATCATACTATAAGAATATATAGACATTTGTTCATGTCCACTCTATACACTTGTAATGGATATAATGCGATTTAATTAATAATCACAACATGCGTAAGGTGGTGTTTTATAAAACGACAATTATTTCATGTAACATGTCATATATAGGCCAGGTTTGTGTCCGTACTGTAACATTTGAACAGAAAACGTACATTAAGCATGTTTGATCAAATTACATATATATCATAAATACGTATTATATAGTTAAGTTTTATCCAAGCTAGGCAAAGTTATGTCCTTGCTAGGCAAAATTAGAGTATATATACATTTCTACATATTAGGAGCTATGGGCTTGATACGGAACTGACATGACCTGGACTATAAACATTGACTTTAAACATACGGCCACACATTTAATGCAAAACATACTCTAATAATTGATTGTTTCTATACTTGCATACTTCAACATTTGGTATACTTCAACATTTGGTGCTCGAAGTAGAATACCACTCAAGGGTACAGTACCTCTCATGAACAGACTCGATACACCCGACCTGATGCTTTACTCTCTTGTTTCCAAGGGATCCCCTTTCCAGTATTTATTGATATTCGCACTAGCGTTTGTTCGTGCTTTGTGGCGGCTGTAAAAAGTCGGCCCGACTACAAATCAATAGTGTTATGACTATCTATCTATCTATCTGTCTGTCTGTCTGCTGTCTGTCTGTCTGTCTGTCTGTCTGTCCTGTCCTGTCCTGTCCTGTCCTGTCTGTCTGTCTGTCTGTCTGTCTGTCTGTCTGTCTGTCTGTCTGTCTGTCTGTCTGTCTGTCTATCTATCTATCTATCTATCTAATCTCTATCCGTCAGTCCTTCCTTCCGTCCGTCCGTCCGTCCGTCCATGTCCGTCCGTCCGTCCATCCATCTATCTATATATTCTATATATACTTTCTTTCTTTCTATCCTTTCTTTCTTTCTATACTGTATTGGTTCATGGTATTTGGTAGCAGTCCAGTAACACAAAAATTACATAAAAACTTTACTGACTGAGTCACTTTTGAAACCATTTACAAGAAGTAATGTCAAAGACGTTAACGTCGTGCCTTTGACTGCACTGATGCTTAGATTTGCGACTTGAACCCATCCACAGTTGGCATGGCGACTGTATTTGGGGTGGTTGGGTGCGGGGGTGGGGGGAGGCTATTCCAAAGTCGGGAAGAAAGAGAATTTATAAGCACCAATGTTAACATTTAGTCTTATGGTTTACCACCACCAATTACATGTAAACCTCCGAGAACCTCCGAGGTGTAGTCGAATGTAGTTCCTATAATAAAAAGTAATCCCTCCTTTTTCGATGGAAACGGTGTATAAGAAGCGTATTAATAGGTTTTACTGGATCACTGATGAATATTTTCGAAATTTCGACTCTATGCTTACACTTTGTGAGCAATGAAAACAGGCGATCAATAAAAACAGCTGTACCCTTGACCTGTTTAGTAAACAAACAAGAACTTTCTTACATGTCTTGTGACCCCACGTTTTCTGGTGATTTTTCAAGTGGAAAAATAGTTTTCTATATGAACATTACACTGCTGCATTATCCATACTTGAGTTGAATTTGCAGCAAATCATTAATATGTGACACTTTAACATTGGTGTCTATGGGGAAAATAATTAGTGCTTTCATACCTTATGTATTGTAATGGGTGAGTTGACCTGGTGCGACGCGAGGTGTTAGCCGGGACAATATACTGTTCCTTATTTATGGAGACTAAACCTGCATGAATTTTAAGAAAAGGGTTAAACTAGTTTGGGTCCATCGGGTTTCTAACGTTGACCATTCTAATTCAGTAAGCATTTCTCAAGCGTGGCTTGAATTGCGTAACTTGTAAATATCGTTTTGATGATAGGGGTTCCATATAGGTGACGCGTATTCTAACTGAGGCCGGACCTTTGGTATTATCAATCCCAATCGTTGTGTCTTTAAAGTACAATACCTCTCAAGCCGGTGCTAGCGGGAATGAAAGGTGTTGCATTACCTCTCATGAACAGACTGAATAAAACCGAGTATAGTTCTTTACTCTCTTGTTTGTTGCTTCCAATTGATCCCCTTTTCAATATTTATTATTACTTACTGGTCCTTTGGGATCATCACGCCCAATCTTTGTGGCTTTGTAGTATAATACAGCTTAACCGATGCTAATGGGCGTGAGAGGTGTTGCACCTTATATTACATCCCATAAACAGATTCGCTACAACCGAGTGTGCTACATAATGGATCCCCGTTTCCAGTATTTTTGACATTTAAAATAGCGTCTGTTTAGTAATGTGTGGCGGCTGTAAAAGGTCGCACCTATTACAAATCAGTAGTGCTATTATTTTCTGTTCCTTTGGTATCATCAAGCTCCAATCTGTGTGGCGTTAAAGTAGAACACCGCTTAAACCGGTGCTAGTGGGTGTGAGAGGTGTTGCACATTATTTTACCTCTCATGAACAGACTCAATGGAACCTAGTCTGCCAGTTTTCTCTATTGTTTGTGATGTTGCTTCCAAGGGATCCCATTTTCGTTTTCAGTATATATTATAGTATCTTATGCTGGTTTGGAGTAATGGACCGAATCTTGAGAATATGGAAACTTTAGTCCTATATATTCATACATACAACACTAAATAGTGAAACGGATGTCCCATAGAACACAAACAGAGAAAAGAGTAGCAAACGCTGTTACATGAGAGGTCATATAAGGTGCAATACCTCTCAAAACATTATCACCGGCTTAAGCGGTATCCAACTTTAAAGCCACACTGATTGGGCTCACCGATCTCAATGTACCAGAAAATACTACTACTACCGATTCTATATTTTTGGCACACCATGCTATTTGATCATCTTGTAATCTGAATCAAAATGTTTGCCATCCTCACTTTTCTGATGAAATAGTACAAAGCTTTCAGCTCGAATGACAACCATCAAACATACTTTTCCCCTAGAATATCATAGTAATGCCTCTATGACACAATTTTACCAGCGCCACTGATTTGTTTCGGTGAATTCTTGGGCAAATTGGATAGTCACTTTCTCTTTGCCTCGTCCGTCGGATGGGGGCGTGAAAAGGAAGGTCCCATGTATCGGAATATATCGTCCGAGCACGTTAACGGACTATAGGAATATATTCGATATTGTAAGAGTTTCCGCTTTCATATCTATATTCTCCTCTCTCTGGGGCTGCTCTAAATAAACATATAATGTGTTGATGAGCCGTTAAACAACATTTAATTCAATTTCTATACACACGACCTATCATTAGAGAGTAACATACCGTCTATTGATATGATTGATATACATACACTCATCAAGTTGAATCGTGTTTGAACAAGTTGTTTACGTTTTAGATGGAATCGAAATTGCATGACACTGAGCCTCGATAATTTTGGTACTTGACATGACATAAGGTCAGATACATGCAAACACACACATTATTAATCAACTGTTTAAACAGTATATCTTTGGTACATCATGTTATAAAAGCAAAATGAAAGTTGACACCTTCACTTTTCTGAAGAAGAGCTTAAACTTGTTAAGCTCATAGTTTAATAGCCAGTTCCACGGCTCAAGCCATCGCAATTATATATATAGATAGATATTTTATTCAAACATAAGGCATTACGCCCAACAGTTCACATGCAAATAGTACATACATATAAACATGTATATGAAATACACACAATATTTTCCAGTTAATGACAATTTGTATAATTTCATAGGTGAGTTTCAAGATCATCTGTATATGTTACTAGTTAAAAAGTATTTGACAACTATTAAGTATATAAGTGTTTAATATATATTTTTAAATTAATATTCCTAAGTACTGATCAAAACACAGTTATATATGTGGACAAAAATGGAGAAAAGTGATATTTATTTATAAAACATGTCGTCTCTTCTTTTAAAACTTTTACAAATGAAAACGGACAGTTTTTTTAATAAACTCTTGTTTTCTGTTGTCATAAGTTCAATAAATTTTGGTATGTTTGGCCGTTTCCAAAAATATTTGTTAACATATTCTTTTCTTATATCTTGATATAGTGAACACTCCAATACAAAGTGAAATTCGTCTTCTAGTATATTACATAGCTGGCATTTTCTTTCGGATCTTGGTGTTTTATTTGGTCTATGCCATCGACCAGTTTCTATTTCTAACCTGTGACTAGAGACTCTTAGTTTTGTAAAAAAAGCTCTAAATTTCTTTATATTTAGTACATCTAGATAATACTTAAACCTGAAATCTGATATTATTCTGTATGTACTAGCTCTAGTGGAATCCGATAATTCAGCATTCCAATTTTGTATAAACATATCTTTAATTCGTTGTTTAAATATATTAATGAAATACGTTATGTTTTCTACTCCTTGAGAATACCAAACTTCATTAAATCCTGTTCGTTCCAATAACCCTTTAACTTGAGATGCCCAGTTTAATTTATTTGGGTTTGCGATCAGATCATCTAACATAACATTATACATATTTTTTATATATTTGCGATCACTCGTACGTGTAATTTTTAACCAGAACCGGATAATATAGGCCATACGTTGAATTTTTAAAGGGACTCTCCCGAGTTCTCCATATATGAAATTGTTTTGAGTTTGTGTTTTAACACATAAAAGTTGTTTACAAAATTGAAGGTGTTCTTTCTCTAACTTTTCCGCATTTGAGAATCCCCATATCTCTGCGCCATAATTTAATATTGGCAAAATGAGTTTGTCAAAAATGTCTAAAGTGTGACTGACCGATAAGTCAGTAAATTGATTTATATACGACTTCATTTTGAAGATTGCCTTTAATGCCTGGCCACTTAATGATTCGAACGTTTGATCAAAAGAACCGCCTGTGGTAAAGACAATTCCCAAATAGGTAAACTTATTTACAATTTCAATTACAGTATTATTATATGTGAACAATAGGTTCCTTTTTATCTGACCGCCTTTTTTAAAAAGCATGACTTTCGTTTTATTTTCATTTACGACCAATTTCCATTTCTGGCAATAACTGTACAGTATATCTAACCCATCTTGTAGCCCCTTCTCAGTATCCGAAAATATCACTATGTCATCAGCGTATAATAGTAACAGCAACTTTAACATTCCAGTATCGATACCTTTAAAACCATTTAGTGTAAAATATTCTTCTAAATCATTTACATACATAGAAAATATAAAAGGTGACAAACAATCGCCCTGCGGCGCTCCAAGAAAACAGCTAAAACTGTCACTAAGCTGGTTTTGATACTTTACTCTTGATTTTATGTTCGTATACAATGATTTAATAATATTAAGGATTTTACCTCTCACTCCATATTGCATAAGTTTATAGAATATGTTTTGTCTAACCAACAAATCAAAAGCTTTAGTGAAATCTATGAAAGTTACATATAACTTTTTTTTTCCATTCAATATATGATTTATCAAACCATGGAGAACGAATAGGTTATCAATAGTTCCCATATGTTTTCGAAAACCAGCCTGTGCTTCAATATAAATATAATAATCCTCAGCCCATGTAGTTAACCTGTTGTTTAAAATTCTTGTGAATAATTTACCGAATGTACTCAGTAATGTTATCCCTCTATAGTTTTCTGGTTGGTTTATATCTCCTTTTTTAAAAAGTGGTACAATATAGCCTTCCGTCCAGTGAGAAGGGAAATAACCCATATCAAAAATCTTATTAAAAACGTTCGCTAAGTATGAATCTAAATACATGCAACCATATTTGAACATTTCATTTATGACATAATCCGATCCGCCGGAGCGGTTGTTGTTTAACTCTTTACAAGCTTTGTGAATTTCTGCTTGACTGATTTCAATATTAAGTTCGTCAAACATTATTTGTAGTTCATTGTTTAACATTCTATTATTAAAATATAAAATATCATCATCTGGTTGGAAAAATACAGATTCTGGATCGTTTATTGATTTGAAATAATTTGCAAATTGAGAGGTCGTTATATTTGATTTTGGCACTCCAGTGCTCGCCGTTTTCAGGAGTTTCCAATATTCCTTTGCATTTTTATATCTCTGTGACTCTAATTTCTGAGTTTTTTGTTTACTAAAACTTGTTTTCTTATTTCTAATGACTGTTTTATAATGAGACCTAGACTGAGTCATAGCTTTTCTGTTTTCTGTACAGTCAGATTTTCTATAATTATTTAAATTCTTATAAAATTGATTCCTACTTTCTTTGCATTCATTATCAAACCATGGCTGATTTTTCATTTTTGGTTTATGTGTAACATTATTATTAACCTTTTTCCTACAGATTGGGTCACACACCTTTTCTATCATGTTATAAAAACAAGAAAGATTTGATTCAAGCTCGTCATGGGTTTCAATATTCCGTAAGTTCTCTGACAAATCTTCTAGTTCTAACTGAAAATCGTTTCCACCCACTGACGTTTTAAACTGTTCATATGTATCATGTCCCCATTTATAACAATAATCAATAGAATCCAAATGTTCAGTTGGAAGTATATCAGGCTGACATTTGTTTAATACAGCATTGTTTTTCAAAGAAAATGTAATAGCACAGTGATCAGAAAGTATATTCGGTTCATGTACTCTGAAGCTAGTAAAACATGGCAACAAAACAGGGTTACATATAACATAATCTACCACGCTACACCCAGCGTCCTTTACACAAGTAAAATTACCTAAATATTTATCCTCTCCGACCCTGCCATTCATAATTCTAAGCCCAGTGGATTTACAAAAATTTAAAAGTAACTTTCCACTTTCGTTCACTTTAAAGTCTTTCGAAATTCTGTCATAAATTTGATCTTCAACATAATCTTCCGGCATAAAATCTATATTATGCAAGAACTCGTTTTCAACATAATCCTTCAGTTGTCCTACTCTACTATTTAAGTCCCCCGATATTATAAAATAGCATTGGTTATAAATATGATTGAAAGACAATATATCCTCTAAAATGCATTCAAATAGGTTTTGTTCAACAAAATGTTCACGGCTGCTGCCAGCAGGGATGATATAAGTCAAACATAAGATCACATCTTGATCAAGATTAAAAACACGCTTATCAATTTTTAGCCATATATATGCGCGTGTCATTAAAAAGGTAATTAAAAAGGTATGCTGACCCTGATTACCAACACCCACCATCTCGTTTGATATGCTGTACAGCACATGCATCTTTCATAGACGGGTACATGTATAACGTGCACACCGTTACCATGTTGGGAAGTCACACACCGAATTAAGTTAAATTCCGTAAATTTGGTTTGAGAGATGCGGTGACGTATAGACGGACAAAGGGACAGACGAACACACAGAGGCGTTAACAATATCCCCTAACACTTAAAAACAAGAGAAAAAACAAGAGGGGATAATGACATCCATGAACACGGCATTCCTCCTATAACGACTCTAGCTATATACAAGAAATGCGTCAATACTACAATAACATATACACAACTTAACTATGCAAGTTATCTCTCGTTGACTGTTTAATGACATTGAATCTTGGGAAATTAAGATTGCCTAACAACTTATTATCTGTTTTGTTCCAAAAGTATGGGAAAAAAAGTTTAATTATTTTTGAAATTGTCAAATGTTGTTTGCGTATAAAAATTAGTACGACGCCGCGAATTAAAACTAAATAAATAAAGATTACAGTGTGTTTAATGATGCTTTAGATAAAATTTGGATGCAATCCACCTGCACAAAGTTATTTCAGAGATCAGATGAACGAACGACTACGAATAAACAGTAATAACAATATATCACTAGAGTCAGGATTTTACTCATATGAGTTCTAAAGTCATAAATGAGCACCCTTTGCATACTAACACACTTAATATGTACACAATCTCGTAATTAACCATGAACATGCTGTTGCCACAGACTCAGTATGAACCCACAGCAACTTGCTTTTAGAACCGAACCCACAGCAACTTGCTTTAAAAACCCACAGCAACTTGCTTTTAGAACCGAACCCACAGCAACTTGCTTTTAGAACCGAACCCACAACAACTTG
>JAWPHD010022920.1:0-23607 GCA_037043455.1 Cyrtodaria siliqua | reverse complement strand
GAATATATATGTGAAAGAACTGAATATATATGTGTAAGGACGGAATATATATGCGTAAGAATGGAATATATATGTGTAAGAACTGAATATATATGCGTAAGAACGGAATATATATGCCTAAGAACTGAATATATATGCGAAAGAACGGAATATATATGCGTAAGAACTGAATATATATGCGTATGAACTGAATATATATGTGTAACAACTGAATATATATGTGTAAGAACTGAATATATATGTGTAAGAACTAAATATATATGCATAGGAACTGAATATATATGTGTAAGAACTGAATATATACGTGTAAGAACTGAATATATATGTGTAAGAACTGAATATATATGTGTAAGAACTGAATATATATTTGTAAGAACTCAATATATATGTGTAAGAACTGAATATATATGCGTAAGAACGGAATATATATGCGTAAGAAATGAATATATGCGTAAGAACTGAATATATGCTTAAGAACGGAATATATATGCGTAAGAACGGAATATAAATGCGTAAGAACGGAATATATATGCGTAAGAACGGAATATATATGCTTAAGAACGGAATATATATGGGTAAGAACGGAATATATATGCGTAAGAACTGAATATATATGTGTAAGAACTTAATATATATTTATAAGAACTGAATATATATGCGTAAGATCGGAATATATATGCGTAAGAACGGAATATATATGCGTAAGAACGGAATATATATGTGAAAGAACTGAATATATATGTGTAAGGACGGAATATATATGCGTAAGAATGGAATATATATGTGTAAGAACTGAATATATATGCGTAAGAACGGAATATATATGCCTAAGAACTGAATATATATGCGAAAGAACGGAATATATATGCGTAAGAACTGAATATATATGCGTATGAACTGAATATATATGAGTAAGAACTGAATATATATTTGTAAGAACTGAATATATATGTGTAAGAACTGAATATATATGTGTAAGAACTAAATATATATGTGTAAGAACTGAATATATATGCGTAAGAATGGAATATATATGTGTAAGAACTGAATATATATGCGTAAGAACGGAATATATATGCGTAAGCACGGAATATATATGCGTAAGAACGGAATAGATATGTGTAAGAACGGAATATATATGCGTCAGAATAGAATATATATGTGTAAGAACTGAATATATATGTGTAAGAACTGAATATATATGTGTAAGAACGGAATATATATGCGTAAGAACGGAATATATATGCCTAAGAACTGAATATATATGCGTAAGAACGGAATACATATGTGTAAGAACTGAATATATATGTGTAAGAACGGAATATATATGTGTAAGATTTGAATATATATTTGTAAGAACTGAATATATATGTGTAAGAACTGAATATAATATGTGTAAGAACTGAATATATATTTGTAAGAACTGAATATATATATGTGTAAGAATTGAAAATATATGCGTAAGAACGGAATATATATGCCCTAAGAACTGAATATATATGCGTAAGAACTGAATATATATGCGTAAGAACTGAATATATATGCGTAAGAACTGAATATATATGTGTAAGAACTGAATATATATCTGTAAGAACTGAATATATATGCGTAAGAACGGAATATATATGTGTAAGAACGGAATATATATGCGTCAGAATAGAATATATATGTGTAAGAAACTGAATATATATGTGTAAGAACAGAATATATATGAGTAAGAATGGAATATATATGTGTAAGAACTGAATATATATGTGTAAGAACTGAATATATATGTGTAAGAACTGAATATATATGTGTAAGAACATAATATATATTTGTAAAAAACTGAATATATATGCGTAAGATCAGAATATATATGCGTAAGAACGGAATATATATGCATAAGAACGGAATATATATGTGAAAGAACTGAATATATATGTGTAAGGACGGAATATATATGCGTAAGTATGGAATATATATGTGTAAGAACTGAATATATATGCGTAAGAACGGAATATGTATGCCTAAGAACTAAATATATATGCAAAAGAACGGAATATATATGCGTAAGAACTGAATATATATGCGTATGAACTGAATATATATGTGTAATAACTGAATATATATGTGTAAGAACTGAATATATATGCGTAAGAACGGAATATATATGTGTAAGAACTGAATATATATGTGTAAGAACGGAATATATATGAGTAAGAACTGAATATATATGAGTAAGGACTGATTATATATGCGTAAGATCGGAATATATATGCGTAAGTACTGAATATATGCGTAACAACTGAATATATATGCGTAAGAACTGAATATATATGCGTAAGAAAGGAATATATATGTGTAAAGAACTGAATATATATATGTGTAAGAACGGAATATATATGAGTAAGAATTGAATATATATGTGTAAGAAACTGAATATATATGTGTAAGAACTGAATATATGCGTAAGAACGGAATATATACGGGTAAGAACTGAATATATATGTGTAAGAACTGAATATATATTTGTAAGAACTGAATATATATGTGTAAGTACTGAATATATATGCATAAGAACGGAATATACATGTGTAAGAACTGAATATATATGCGTAAGAACTGAAAATATATGTGTAAGAACTGAATATATATCCGTAAGAACTTAACATATATGTGTAAGAACTGAATATATATGCGCTAGAACGCAATATATATGCTTAAGAACTGAATATATATGTGTAAGAACTGAATATATATGTGTACGAACGGAATATATATACGTAAGAACGGAATATATATGCGTAAGAACGGAATATATATGCGTAACAACTGAATATATATGTGTAAGAACTGAATATATATGTGTAAAGAACTAAATATATATGCATAAGAACTGAATATATATGTGTAAGAACTGAATATATACGTGTAAGAACTGAATATATATGTGTAAGAACTGAATATATATGTGTAAGAACTGAATATATATTTGTAAGAACTCAATATATATGTGTAAGAACTGAATATATATGCGTAAGAACGGAATATATATGCGTAAGAAATGAATATATGCGTAAGAACTGAATATATGCTTAAGAACGGAATATATATGCGTAAGAACGGAATATAAATGCGTAAGAACGGAATATATATGAGTAAGAACGGAATATATATGCTTAAGAACGGAATATATATGGGTAAGAACGGAATATATATGCGTAAGAACTCAATATATATGTGTAAGAACTTAATATATATTTATAAGAACTGAATATATATGCGTAAGAACTGAATATATATGCGTATGAACTGAATATATATGTGTAAGAACTGAATATATATGTGTAAGAACTGAATATATATGCGTAAGAACGGAATATATATGTGTAAGAACTGAATATATATGCGTAAGAAACGGAATATATATGCGTAACAACTGTATATATATGTGTAAGAACTGAATATATATGTGTAAGAACTGAATATATATGCGTAAGAACGGAATATATATGTGTAAGAACTGAATATATATGTGTAAGAACGGAATATATATGTGTAAGAACTGAATATATATGTGTAAGAACTGATTATATATGCGTAAGATCGGAATATATATGCGTAAGAACAGAATATATATGTGTAAGAACTGAATATATGTAAGAACTGAATATATATGTGTGAGAACTGAATATATATGTGTAAGAACTGAATATATATATATATGTGTAAGAACTAAATATATATGTGTAAGAACTGAATATATATGTGTAAGAACTGAATATATATGTGTAAGAACTGAATATATATGTGTAAGAACTGAATATATATGTGTAAGAACTGAATATATATGTGTAAAAACTTAATATATATTTGTAAGAACTGAATATATATGCGTAAGATCGGAACATATATGCGTAAGGACGAAATATATATGCGTAAGAACGGAATATATATGTGAAAGAACTGAATATATATGGGTAAGGACGGAATATATATGCGTAAGAATGGAATATATGTTTAAGAACTGAATATATATGTGTAAGAACTGAATATATATCTGTAAGAACTGAATATATATGTGTAAGAACTGAAATATATATGTGTTAGAACTGAATATATATGCGTAAGAACTGAATATATATGCGTAAGATCGGAATATATATGCGTAAGAACTGAATATATATGCGTAAGAACGGAATATATATGCGTAAGAACGGAATATAATTGTAAGAATTGAAGACATATGTGTAAGAACTGAATATATAAGTGTAAGAACTGAATATATATCTGTAAGAACTGAATATATATGTGTAAGAACTGAATATATATGCGTAAGAACGGAATATATATGCGTAAGAACGGAATATAATGCGTAAGAACGGAATATATATGCGTTAGAACGAAATATATATTCGTAAGAACTGAATATATATGTGTAAGAACTGAATATATATGCGTAAGAACTGAATATATATGTGTAAGAACTGAATATATATGTTTAAGAACTGAATATACATGTGTAAAAATTGAAAATATATGCGTAAGATCGGAATATATATGCGTAAGAACGGAATATATATGCGTAAGAACGGAATATATTGTAAGAACTGAATATATATGGGTAAGAACTGAATATATATGTGTAAGAACTGAATATATATGTGTAAGAACTGAATATATATGCGTAAGATCGGAATATATATGCGTAAGAACTGAATATATATGCGTCAGAACGGAATATATATGCGTAAGAACGGAATATATATGCCTAAGAACTGAATATATATGCGTAAGAACGGAATATATATGCGTAAGAACTGAATATATATGCGTAAGAACTGAATATGTATGTGTAAGAACTTAATATATATGTGTAAGAACTGAATATATATGCGTAAGAATGGAATATAAATGCGTAAGAACTGAATATATGCGTAAGAACTGAAAATATGCGTAAGAACGGAATATATATGCGTAAGAACGGAATATAATGCGTAAGAACGGAATATATATGCGTAAGAACGGAATATATATCCGTAAGAACTGAATAGATATGTGTAAGAACTGAATATATATGCGTAAGAACTGAATATATATGTGTAAGAACTGAATATATATGTTTAAGAACTGAATATACATGTGTAAGAATTGAAGATATATGCTTAAGAACGGAATATATATGCGTAAGAACGGAATATAAAAGCGTAAGAACGGAATATATATGCGTAAGAACGGAATATATATGCTTAAAAACGGAATATATATGGGTAAGAACGGAATATATATGCGTAAGAACTGAATATATATGTGTAAGAACTTAATATATATTTATAAGAACTGAATATATATGCGTAAGATCGGAATATATATGCGTAAGAACGGAATATATCTGCGTAAGAACGGAATATATATGTGAAAGAACTGAATATATATGTGTAAGGACGGAATATATATGAGTAAGAATGGAATATATATGTGTAAGAACTGAATATATATGCGTAAGAACGGAATATATATGCCTAAGAACTGAATATATATGCGAAAGAACGGAATATATATGCGTAAGAACTGAATATATATGCGTATGAAATGAATATATATGAGTAAGAACTGAATATATATTTGTAAGAACTGAATATATATGTGTAAGAACTGAATATATATGTGTAAGAACTAAATATATATGTGTAAGAACTGAATATATATGCGTAAGAATGGAATATATATGTGTAAGAACTGAATATATATGCGTAAGAACGGAATATATATGCGTAAGCACGGAATATATATGCGTAAGAACGGAATATATATGTGTAAGAACGGAATATATATGCGTCAGAATAGAATATATATGTGTAAGAACTGAATATATATGTGTAAGAACTGAATATATATGTGTAAGAACGGAATATATATGCGTAAGAACGAAATATATATGCCTAAGAACTGAATATATATGCGTAAGAACGGAATACATATGTGTAAGAACTGAATATATATGTGTAAGAACGGAATATATATGTGTAAGATTTGATTATATATATGTGTAAGAACTGAATATATATGTGTAAGAACTGAATATATATGTGTAAGAACTGAATATATATGTGTAAGAACTGAATATATATATGTGTAAGAATTGAATATATATGCGTAAGAACGGAATATATATGCCTAAGAACTGAATATATATGCGTAAGAACTGAATATATATGCGTAAGAACTGAATATATATGCGTAAGAACTGAATATATATGTGTAAGAACTGAATATATATCTGTAAGAACTGAATATATATGCGTAAGAACGGAATATATATGTGTAAGAACGGAATATATATGCGTCAGAATAGAATAATATATGTGTAAGAACTGAATATATATGTGTAAGAACGGAATATATATGAGTAAGAATGGAATATATATGTGTAAGAACTGAATATATATGTGTGAGAACTGAATATATATGTGTAAGAACTGAATATATATGTGTAAGAACATAATATATATTTGTAAAAACTGAATATATATGCGTAAGATCAGAATATATATGCGTAAGAACGGAATATATATGCATAAGAACGGAATATATATGTGAAAGAACTGAATATATATGTGTAAGGACGGAATATATATGCGTAAGAATGGAATATATATGTGTAAGAACTGAATATATATGCGTAAGAACGGAATATATATGCCTAAGAACTGAATATATATGCAAAAGAACTGAATATATATGCGTAAGAACTGAATATATATGCGTAAGAAACTGAATATATATGTGTAAAGAACTGAATATATATCTGTAAGAACTGAATCATATATGCGTAAGAACGGAATATAATATGTGTAAGAACGGAATATATATGCGTCAGAATAGAATATATATGTGTCAAGAACGGAATATATATGTGTAAGAACTGAATATATATGTGTAAGAACGGAATATATATGAGTAAGAGAACTGAATATATATGAGTAAGGACTGATTATATATGCGTAAGATCGGAATATATATGCTTAAGTACTGAATATATGCGTAACAACTGAATATATATGCGTAAGAACTGAATATATATGTGTAAGAACGGAATATATATGTGTAAGAACTGAATATATATGTGTAAGAACGGAATATATATGAGTAAGAATGGAATATATATGTGTAAGAACTGATTATATATGTGTAAGAACTGAATATATGCGTAAGAACGGAATATATACGGGTAAGAACTGAATATATATGTGTAAGAACTGAATATATATTTGTAAGAACTGAATATATATTTGTAAGAACTGAATATATATGTGTAAGTACTGAATATATATGCATAATAACGGAATATACATGTGTAAGAACTGAATATATATGTGTAAGTACTGAATATATATGCGTAAGAACTGAATATATATGTGTAAGAACTGAATATATATCCGTAAGAACTTAACATATATGTGTAAGAACTGAATATATATGCGTTAGAACGCAATATATATGCTTAAGAACTGAATATATATGTGTAAGAACTGAATATATATGTGTAGTACGAACGGAATATATATACGTAAGAACGGAATATATATGCGTAAGAACTGAATATATATGTGTAAGAACTTAATATATATTTATAAGAACTGAATATATATGCGTAAGATCGGAATATATAGGAATATATATGCGTAAGAACGGAATATAAATGCGTAAGAACGGAATATATATGCGTAAGAACGGAATATATATGCTTAAGAACGGAATATATATGGGTAAGAACGGAATATATATGCGTAAGAACTGAATATATATGTGTAAGAACTTAATATATATTTATAAGAACTGAATATATATGCGTAAGATCGGAATATATATGCGTAAGAACGGAATATATATGCGTAAGAACGGAATATATATGTGAAAGAACTGAATATATATGTGTAAGGACGGAATATATATGCGTAAGAATGGAATATATATGTGTAAGAACTGAATATATATGCGTAAGAACGGAATATATATGCCTAAGAACTGAATATATATGCGAAAGAACGGAATATACAGCGTAAGAACTGAATATATATGCGTATGAACTGAATATATATGTGTAAGAACTGAATATATATGTGTAAGAACTGAATATATATGCGTAAGAACGGAATATATATGTGTAAGAACTGAATATATATGTGTAAGAACGGAATATATATGTGTAAGAACTGAATATATATGAGTAAGAACTGATTATATATGCGTAAGATCGGAATATATATGCGTAAGAACAGAATATATATGTGTAAGAACTGAATATATGTAAGAACTGAATATATATGTATAAGAACTGAATATATATGTGTAAGAACTGAATATATATATATATGTGTAAGAACTAAATATATATGTGTAAGAACTGAATATATATGTGTAAGAACTGAATATATATGTGTAAGAACTGAATATATATGCGTAAGAACGGAATATATACGTGTAAGAACTGAATATATATATGTAAGAACTGAATATATATGTGTAAGAACTGAATATATATGCGTAAGATCGGAATATATATGCGTAAGAACGGAATATATATGCGTAAGAACTAAATATATATGTGTAAGAAGTGAATATATATGCGTAAGAACGGAATATATATGCTTAAAAACTAACTCAATATATATGTGTAAGAACTGAATATATATGTGTAAGAACTGAATATATATATTTAAGAACTGAATATATATGTGTAAATACTGAATATATATGCGTAAGAACGGAATATATATGTGTAAGAACTGAATATATATGCGTAAGAACGGAAAATATATGTGTAAGAACTGAATATATAGGTGTACGAACTCAATATATATGCGTAAGAACGGAATATAAATGCGTAAGAACGGAATATATATGTGTAAGAACTGAATATAAATGTGTAAGAAATGAATATACATTTGTAAGAAATGAATATCTATTTGTAAGAACTGAATATATATGTGTAAGAAATGAATATATATGCGTAAGAACGGAATATATACGTGTAAGAACTGAATATATATATGTCCGAACTGAATATATATGTGTAAGAACTGAATATATATGCGTAAGGTCGGAATATATATGCGTAAGAACGGAATATATATGCGTAAGAACTGAATATATATGTGTAAGAACAGAATATATATGCGTAAGAACTGAATATATATGTGTAAGAACTGAATATATATGCGTAAGAATGGAATATATATGCTTAAAAACTCAATATATATGTGTAAGAACTGAATATATATGTGTAAGAACTGAATATATATATTTAAGAACTGAATATATATGTGTAACAACTGAATATATATGCGTAAGAACGGAATATATATGTGTAAGAATTGAATATATATGCGTAAGAACGGAATATATATGTGTAAGAACTGAATATATAGGTGTACGAACTGAATATATAAGCGTAAGAACGGAATATAAATGCGTAAGAACTGAATATATGCGTAAGAACTGAATATATGCGTAAGAACTGAATATATATGTGTAAGAACGGAATATATATGCGTAAGAACGGAATATATATGTGTAAGAACTGAATATATGTGTAAGAACTGAAAATATATGTGTAAGAACTGAATATATATGGTGTAAGAACTGAATATATATGTGTAAGAACTGAATATATATGTGTAAGAACTGAATATATATGCGTATATGCGTAAGAACTGAATATATGCGTAAGAACTGAATATATATTTGTAAGAACTGAATATATATGTGTAAGAACTGAATAGAATATATATGTGTAAGAACTGAATATATATGTGTAAGAACTGAATATAGATGTGTAAGAACTGAATATATATGCGTAAGAACGGAATATATATGTGTAAGAACGGAATATATATGTGTAAGAACTGAATATATATGTGTAAGAACTGAATATATATGCGTAAGAACTGAATATATATGTGTAAGAACTGAATATATATGTGTAAGAACTGAATATATATGCGTAAGAACGGAATATATATGCGTAAGAACTGAATATATGCATAAGAACTGAAGATATGCTTAAGAACGGAATATATATGCGTAAGAACGGAATATATATGCGTAAGAACGGAATATATATGGGTAAGAACGGAATATATATGTGTAAGAACTGAATATAATTGTGTAAGGACGGAATATACATGTGTAAGAACTGAATATATATGTGTAAGAACTGAATATATATGTGTAAGAACTGAAAATATATATGTGTAAGAACTGAATATATGTGTAAGAACTGAATATATATGCGTAAGAACTGAATATATATGTGTAAGAACTGAATATATATGCATAAGAACTGAATATATGCGTAAGAACTGAATATATAAGCGTAAGAACTGAATATATATTTGTAAGAACTGAATATATATGTGTAAGAACTGAATATATATGTGTAAGAACGGAATATATATGTCTAAGAACTGAAAATATATGCGTAAGAACGGAATATATATGCGTAAGAACGGAATATATATGTGTAAGAACTGAATATATATGCGTAAGAACGGAATATATATGCGTAAGAACTGAATATATATGCGTAAGAACGGAATATATATGTGTAAGAACGGAATATATATGCGTCAGAATAGAATATATATGTGTAAGAACTGAATATATATGCGTAAGATCAGAATATATATGCGTAAGAACTGAATATATATGCGTAAGAACGGAATATATATGTGTAAGAACTGAATATATATGTGTAAGAACAGAATATATATGAGTAAGAATGGAATATATATGTGTAAGAACTGAATATATATGTGTAAGAACTGAATATATATGTGTTAGAACTGAATATATATGTGTAAGAACTGAATATATATGCGTAAGATCGGAATATATATGCGTAAGAACGGAAAATATGCGTAAGAACGGAATATATGTGTAAGAACTGAATATATATGCGTAAGAATTGAATATATATTTGTGTAAGAACTGAATATATATGCGTAAGATCGGAATATATATGCGTAAGAACGGAAGATATATGCGTAAGAACTGAATATATATGCGTAAGAACAAAATATATATAGGTAAAAACTGAATATATATGCGTAAGAACTGAATATATGCATAAGAACTGAATATATATGTGTAAGAACTGAATATATTTGTGTAAGAACTGAATATATATGTGTAAGTACTGAATATATATGCGTAAGAACGGAATATACATGTGTAAGAACTGAATATATATTTGTAAGAACTGAATATATATGTGTAAGAACTGAATATATATGCATAGGAACTAAATATATATGTGTAAGAACTGAATATATATGTGTAAGAACTGAATATATATTTGTAAGAACTGAATATATATGCGTAAGAACGGAATATATATGCGTAAGAACTGAATATATGCGTAAGAACTGAATATATGCTTAAGAACGGAATATATATGCGTAAGAACGGAATATATATGCGTAAGAACGGAATATATATTCGTAAGAACGGAATATATATGGGTAAGAACGGAATATATATGTGTAAGAACTGAATATATATGTGTAAGGACGGAATATACATGTGTAAGAACTGAATATATGTGTAAGAACTGAATATATATGTGTAAGAACTGAATATATATATGTGTAAGAACTGAATATATGTGTAAGAACTGAATATATATGCGTAAGAACTGAATATATATGTGTAAGAACTGAATATATATGCATAAGAACTGAATATATGCGTAAGAACTGAATATATATGCGTAAGAACTGAATATATATGTGTAAGAACTGAATATATATATTTAAGAACTGAATATATATGTGTAACAACTGAATATATATGCGTAAGAACGGAATATATATGTGTAAGAATTGAATATATATGCGTAAGAACGGAATATATATGTGTAAGAACTGAATATATAGGTGTACGAACTGAATATATAAGCGTAAGAACGGAATATAAATGCGTAAGAACTGAATATATGCGTAAGAACTGAATATATGCGTAAGAACTGAATATATATGTGTAAGAACGGAATATATATGCGTAAGAACGGAATATATATGTGTAAGAACTGAATATATGTGTAAAAACTGAAAATATATGTGTAAGAACTGAATATATATGGTGTAAGAACTGAATATATATGTGTAAGAACTGAATATATATGTGTAAGAACTGAATATATATGCGTATATGCGTAAGAACTGAATATATGCGTAAGAACTGAATATATATTTGTAAGAACTGAATATATATGTGTAAGAACTGAATAGAATATATATGTGTAAGAACTGAATATATATGTGTAAGAACTGAATATAGATGTGTAAGAACTGAATATATATGCGTAAGAACGGAATATATATGTGTAAGAACGGAATATATATGTGTAAGAACTGAATATATATGTGTAAGAACTGAATATATATGCGTAAGAACTGAATATATATGTGTAAGAACTGAATATATATGTGTAAGAACTGAATATATATGCGTAAGAACGGAATATATATGCGTAAGAACTGAATATATGCATAAGAACTGAAGATATGCTTAAGAACGGAATATATATGCGTAAGAACGGAATATATATGCGTAAGAACGGAATATATATGGGTAAGAACGGAATATATATTTGTAAGAACTGAATATAATTGTGTAAGGACGGAATATACATGTGTAAGAACTGAATATATATGTGTAAGAACTGAATATATATGTGTAAGAACTGAAAATATATATGTGTAAGAACTGAATATATGTGTAAGAACTGAATATATATGCGTAAGAACTGAATATATATGTGTAAGAACTGAATATATATGCATAAGAACTGAATATATGCGTAAGAACTGAATATATAAGCGTAAGAACTGAATATATATTTGTAAGAACTGAATATATATGTGTAAGAACTGAATATATATGTGTAAGAACGGAATATATATGTCTAAGAACTGAAAATATATGCGTAAGAACGGAATATATATGCGTAAGAACGGAATATATATGTGTAAGAACTGAATATATATGCGTAAGAACGGAATATATATGCGTAAGAACTGAATATATATGCGTAAGAACGGAATATATATGTGTAAGAACGGAATATATATGCGTCAGAATAGAATATATATGTGTAAGAACTGAATATATATGCGTAAGATCAGAATATATATGCGTAAGAACTGAATATATATGCGTAAGAACGGAATATATATGTGTAAGAACTGAATATATATGTGTAAGAACAGAATATATATGAGTAAGAATGGAATATATATGTGTAAGAACTGAATATATATGTGTAAGAACTGAATATATATGTGTTAGAACTGAATATATATGTGTAAGAACTGAATATATATGCGTAAGATCGGAATATATATGCGTAAGAACGGAAAATATGCGTAAGAACGGAATATATGTGTAAGAACTGAATATATATGCGTAAGAATTGAATATATATTTGTGTAAGAACTGAATATATATGCGTAAGATCGGAATATATATGCGTAAGAACGGAAGATATATGCGTAAGAACTGAATATATATGCGTAAGAACAAAATATATATAGGTAAAAACTGAATATATATGCGTAAGAACTGAATATATGCATAAGAACTGAATATATATGTGTAAGAACTGAATATATTTGTGTAAGAACTGAATATATATGTGTAAGTACTGAATATATATGCGTAAGAACGGAATATACATGTGTAAGAACTGAATATATATTTGTAAGAACTGAATATATATGTGTAAGAACTGAATATATATGCATAGGAACTAAATATATATGTGTAAGAACTGAATATATATGTGTAAGAACTGAATATATATTTGTAAGAACTGAATATATATGCGTAAGAACGGAATATATATGCGTAAGAACTGAATATATGCGTAAGAACTGAATATATGCTTAAGAACGGAATATATATGCGTAAGAACGGAATATATATGCGTAAGAACGGAATATATATTCGTAAGAACGGAATATATATGGGTAAGAACGGAATATATATGTGTAAGAACTGAATATATATGTGTAAGGACGGAATATACATGTGTAAGAACTGAATATATGTGTAAGAACTGAATATATATGTGTAAGAACTGAATATATATATGTGTAAGAACTGAATATATGTGTAAGAACTGAATATATATGCGTAAGAACTGAATATATATGTGTAAGAACTGAATATATATGCATAAGAACTGAATATATGCGTAAGAACTGAATATATATGCGTAAGAACTGAATATATATTTGTAAGAACTGAATATATATGTGTAAGAACTGAATATATATGTGTAAGAACTGAATATATATGTGTAAGAACTGAATATATATGCGTAAGAACGGAATATATATGTGTAAGAACTGAATATATATGTGTAAGAACAGAATATATATGAGTAAGAATGGAATATATATTTGTAAGAAATGAATATATGTGTAAGAACTGAATATATATGTGTTAGAACTGAATATATATGTGTAAGAACTGAATATATATGCGTAAGATCGGAATATATATGCGTAAGAACTGAATATATGCGTAAGAACGGAATATATGTGTAAGAACTGAATATATATGCGTAAGAATTGAATATATATGCGTAAAAACTTAATATATATCCGTAAGAACGGAAGATATATGCGTAAGAACTGAATATATATGCGTAAGAACAAAATACATATAGGTAAAAACTGAAAATATATGCGTAAGAACTGAATATATGCATAATAACTGAATATATATGTGTAAGAACTGAATATATTTGTGTAAGAACTGAATATATATGTGTAAGTACTGAATATATATGCGTAAGAACGGAATATACATGTGTAAGAACTGAATATATATGTGTAAGAACTGAATATATATGTGTAAGAACTGAATATATATGCATAGGAACTAAATATATATGTGTAAGAACTGAATATATATGTGTAAGATCTGAATATATATTTGTAAGAACTGAATATATATGCGTAAGAATGGAATATATATGAGTAAGAACTGAATATATGCGCAAGAACTGAATATATGCTTAAGAACGGAATATATATGCGTAAGAACGGAATATATATGCGTAAGAACGGAATATATATGCGTAAGAACGGAATATATATGGGTAAGAACGGAATATATATGTGTAAGAACTGAATATATATGTGTAAGGACGGAATATACATGTGTAAGAACTGAATATATGTGTAAGAACTGAATATATATGTGTAAGAACTGAATATATATATGTGTAAGAACTGAATATATGTGTAAGAACTGAATATATATGCGTAAGAACTGAATATATATGTGTAAGAACTGAATATATATGCATAAGAACTGAATATATGCGTAAGAACTGAATATATATGCGTAAGAACTGAATATATATTTGTAAGAACTGAATATATATGTGTAAGAACTGAATATATATGTGTAAGAACTGAATATATATGTGTAAGAACTGAAAATATATGCGTAAGAACGGAATATATATGCGTAAGAACGGAATATATATGTGTAAGAACTGAATATATATGCGTAAGAACGGAATATATATGCGTAAGAACTGAATATATATACGTAAGAACGGAATATATATGTGTAAGAACGGAATATATATGCGTCAGAATAGAATATATATTTGTGTAAGAACTGAATATATATGCGTAAGATCGGAATATATATGCATAAGAACTGAATATATATGTGTAAGAACTGAATATATATGCGTAAGATCGGAATATATATGCTTAAGAACTGAATATATATGTGTAAGAACTGAATATATATGTGTAAGTACAGAATATATATGCGTAAGAACGGAATATATATGCGTAAGAACGGAATATATATGCGTAAGAACGGAATATATATGGGTACAAACTGAATATATATGTGTAAGAACTGAATATATATGTGTAAGAACAGAATATATATGTGTAAGAACAGAATATATATGTGTAAGTACTGAATATATATGCGTAAGAACGGAATATACATGTGTAAGAACTGAATATATATGTGTAAGAACTGAATATATATGTGTAAGAACTGAATATATATGCATAGGAACTGAATATATATGTGTAAGAACTGAATATATATGTGTAAGAACTGAATATATATTTGTACGAACTGAATATATATGTGTAAGAACTGAATATATATGCGTAAGAACGGAATATATATGCGTAAGAACTGAATATATGCGTAAGAACTGAATATATGCTTAAGAACGGAATATATATGCGTAAGAACGGAATATATATGCGTAATAACGGAATATATATGCGTAAGAACGGAATATATATGGGTAAGAACGGAATATATATGTGTAAGAACTGAATATATATGTGTAAGGACGGAATATACATGTGTAAGAACTGAATATATATGTGTAAGAACTGAATATATATGTGTAAGAACTGAATATATATATGTGTAAGAACTGAATATATGTGTAAGAACTGAATATATATGTGTAAGAACTGAATATATATGCATAAGAACTGAATATATGCGTAAGAACTGAATATGTATGCGTAAGAACTGAATATATATTTGTAAGAACTGAATATATATGTGTAAGAACTGAATATATATGTGTAAGAACTGAATATATATGTGTTAGAACTGAAAATATATGCGTAAGAACGGAATATATATGCGTAATAACGGAATATATATGTGTAAGAACTGAATATATATGCCTTAGAACGGAATATATATGCATAAGAACTGAATATATATGCGTAAGAACGGAATATATATGTGTAAGAACGGAATATATATGCGTCAGAATAGAATATATATGTGTAAGAACTGAATATATATGCGTAAGATCAGAATATATATGCGTAAGAACTGAATATATATGAGTAAGAATGGAATATATATGTGTAAGAACTGAATATATATGTGTAAGAACTGAATATATATGTGTTAGAACTGAATATATATGCGTAAGAACAAAATAGGTAAAAACTGAATATATATGCGTAAGAACTGAATATATGCATAAGAACTGAATATATATGTGTAAGAACTGAATATATTTGTGTAAGAACTGAATATATATGTGTAAGTACTGAATATATATGTGTAAGAACTGAATATATATTTGTAAGAACTGAATATATATGTGTAAGAACTGAATATATATGCGTAAGAACGGAATATATATGCCTAAGAACTGAATATATGCGTAAGAACTGAATATATGCTTAAGAACGGAATATATATCCGTAAGAACGGAATATATATGTGTAAGAACTGAATATATATGCGTAAGAACGGAATATATATGCGTAAAAACTGAATATATATGCGTAAGAACGGAATATATATGTGTAAGAACGGAATATATATGCGTCAGAATAGAATATATATGTGTAAGAACTGAATATATATGCGTAAGATCAGAATATATATGCGTAAGAACTGAATATATATGCGTAAGAACGGAATATATATGTCTAAGAACTGAATATATATGTGTAAGAACGGAATATATATGAGTAAGAATGGAATATATATGTGTAAGAACTGAATATATATGTGTAAGAACTGAATATATATGTGTAAGAACTGAATATATATGTGTAAGAAATGAATATATATGCGTAAGATCGGAATATATATGCGTAAGAACTGAATATATGCGTAAGAACGGAATATATGTGTAAGAACTGAATATATATGCGTAAGAATTGAATATATATGCGTAAAAACTGAATATATATCCGTAAGAACGGAAGATATATGCGTAAGAACTGAATATATATGCGTAAGAACAAAATATATATAGGTAAAAACTGAATATATATGCGTAAGAACTGAATATATGCATAAGAACTGAATATATATTTGTAAGAACTGAATATATTTGTGTAAGAACTGAATATATATGTGTAAGTACTGAATATATAAGCGTAAGAACGGAATATACATGTGTAAGAACTGAATATATATGTGTAAGAACTGAATATATATGTGTAAGAACGGAATATATATGCGTCAGAATAGAATATATATGTGTAAGAACTGAATATATATGCGTAAGAACTGAATATATATGCGTAAGAACGGAATATATATGTGTAAGAACTGAATATATATGTGTAAGAACGGAATATACATGAGTAAGAATGGAATATATATGTGTAAGAACTGAATATATATGTGTAAGAACTGAATATATATGTGTTAGAACTGAATATATATGCGCAAGAACAAAATAGGTAAAAACTGAATATATATGCGTAAGAACTGAATATATGCATAAGAACTGAATATATATGTGTAAGAACTGAATATATTTGTGTAAGAACTGAATATATATGTGTAAGTACTGAATATATATGTGTAAGAACTGAATATATATTTGTAAGAACTGAATATATATGTGTAAGAACTGAATATATATGCGTAAGAACGGAATATATATGCCTAAGAACTGAATATATGCGTAAGAACTGAATATATGCTTAAGAACGGAATATATATGCGTAAGAACGGAATATATATGCGTAATAACGGAATATATATGCGTAAGAACGGAATATATATGGGTAAGAACGGAATATATATGTCTAAGAACTGAATATATATGTGTAAGGACGGAATATACATGTGTAAGAACTGAATATATGTGTAAGAACTGAATATATATGTGTAAGAACTGAATATATATATGTGTAAGAACTGCATATATGTGTAAGAACTGAATATATATGCGTAAGAACTGAATATATATGTGTAAGAACTGAATATATATGCATAAAAACTGAATATATGCGTAAGAACTGAATATATATGCGTAAGAACTGAATATATATTTCTAAGAACTGAATATATATGTGTAAGAACTGAATATATATGTGTAATAACTGAATATATATGTGTAAGAACTGAAAATATATGCTTAAGAACGGAATATATATGCGTAAGAACGGAATATTTATGTGTAAGAACTAAATATATATGCGTAAGAACGGAATATATATGCGTAAGAACTGAATATATATGCGTAAGAACGGAATATATATGTGTAAGAACGGAATATATATGCGTCAGAATAGAATATATATGTGTAATAACTGAATATATATATGCCTAAGATCGGAATATATATGCGTAAGAACTGAATATATATGCGTAAGAACGGAATATATATGTGTAAGAACTGAATATATATGTGTAAGAACGGAATATATATGAGTAAGAATGGAATATATATGTGTAAGAACTGAATATATATGTGTAAGAACTGAATATATATGTGTTAGAACTGAATATATATGTGTAAGAACTGAATATATATGCGTAAGATCGGAATATATATGCGTAAGAACGGAATATATGTGTAAGAACTGAATATATATGTGTAAGAACTGAAAATATATGCGTAAGAACGGAATATATATGCGTAAGAACGGAATATATATGTGTAAGAACTAAATATATATGCGTAAGAACGGAATATATATGCGTAAGAACTGAATATATATGCGTAAGAACGGAATATATATGTGTAAGAACGGAATATATATGCGTCAGAATAGAATATATATTTGTAATAACTGAATATATATGCCTAAGATCGGAATATATATGCGTAAGAACTAAATATATATGCGTAAGAAAGGAATATATATGTGTAAGAACTGAATATATATGTGTAAGAACGGAATATATATGAGTAAGAATGGAATATATATGTGTAAGAACTGAATATATATGTGTAAGAACTGAATATATATGTGTTAGAACTGAATATATATGTGTAAGAACTGAATATATATGCGTAAGATCGGAATATATATGCGTAAGAACGGAATATATGCGTAAGAACGGAATATATGTGTAAGAACTGAATATATATGCGTAAGAATTGAATATATATGCGTAAAAACTGAATATATATCCGTAAGAACGGAAGATATATGCGTAAGAACTGAATATATATGCGTAAGAACAAAATATATATAGGTAAAAACTGAATATATATGCGTAAGAACTGAATATATGCGTAAGAACTGAATATATATGTGTAAGAACTGAATATGTTTGTGTAAGTACTGAATATATATGTGTAAGTACTGAATATATATGTGAAAGAACTGAATATATATGTGTAAGAACTGAATATATATGTGTAAGAACTGAATATATATGCGTAAGATCGGAATATATATGCGTAAGAACTGAATATATATGCCTAAGAACGGAATATATATGTGTAAGAACTGAATATATATGTGTAAGAACGGATTATATATGAGTAAGAATGGAATATATATGTGTAAGTACTGAATATATATGTGTAAGAACTGAATATATATGTTATATGAACGGAATATATATGCGTAAGAACGGAATATATATGCCTAAGAACTGAATATATATGCGTAAGAACGGAATACATATGTGTAAGAACTGAATATATATGTGTAAGAACTGAATATATATGTGTAAGAACTTAATATACATGCGTAAGAACGGAATATATATGCGTAAGAACTGAATATATATGCCTAAGAACTGAATATATGCGTAAGAACTGAATATATATGTGTAAGAACTGAATATATTTGTGTAAGAACTGAATATATATGTGTAAGTACTGAATATATTTGTGTAAGAACTGAATATATATGTTTAAGAACTGAATATATATGTGTAAGAACTGAATATATATGTGTAAGAACTGAATATATATATGTGTTAGAACTGAATATATATGCGTAAGATCGGAATATATATGCGTAAGAACTGAATATATATGCGTAAGAACGGAATATATATGTGTAAGAACTGAATATATATGTGTAAGAACGGAATATATATGAGTAAGAATGGAATATATATGTGTAAGAACTGAATATATATGTGTAAGAACTGAATATATATGTGTAAGAACTGAATATATGTGTAAGAACTGAATATATATGTGTAAGAACTGAATATATATGTGTAAAACTGAATATATATGTATAAGAACTGAATATATATGTGTAAGAACAGAATATATATGTGTAAGAACAGAATATATATGTGTAAGTACTGAATATATATGCGTAAGCACGGAATATACATGTGTAAGAACTGAATATATATGTGTAAGAACTGAATATATATGTGTAAGAACTGAATATATATGCATAGGAACGGAATATACATGTGTAAGAACTGAATATATATGTGTAAGAACTGAATATATATGTGTAAGAACTGAATATATATGCATAGGAACTGAATATATATGTGTAAGAACTGAATATATATGTTTCAGAACTGAATATATATTTGTAAGAACTGAATATATATGTGTAAGAACTGAATATATATGCGTAAGAACGGAATATACATGCGTAAGAACTGAATATATGCGTAAGAACTGAATATATGCTTAAGAACGGAATATATATGCGTAAGAACGGAATATATATGCGTAAGAACGGAATATATATGCGTAAGAACGGAATATATATGGGTAAGAACGGAATATATATGTGTAAGAACTGAATATATATGTGTAAGGACGTAATATACATGTGTAAGAACTGAATATATATGTGTAAGAACTGAATATATATGTGTCAGAACTGAATATATATATGTGTAAGAACTGAATATATGTGTAAGAACTGAATATATATGCGTAAGAACTGAATATATATGTGTAAGAACTGAATATATATGCGTAAGATCGGAATATATATGCGTAAGAACGGAATATATATGTGTAAGAACTGAATATATATGTGTAAGAACGGAATATATATGAGTAAGAATGGAATATATATGTATAAGAACTGAATATATATGTGTAAGAACTGAATATATATGTGTTAGAACTGAATATATATGTGTAAGAACTGAATATATATGCGTAAGATCGGAATATATATGCGTAAGAATGGAATATATGCGTAAGAACGGAATATATGTGTAAGAACTGAATATATATGCGTAAGAATTGAATATATATGCGTAAAAACTGAAAATATATCCTTAAGAACGGAAGATATATGCGTAAGAACTGAATATATATGCGTAAGAACAAAATATATATGGGTAAAAATTGAATATATATGCGTAAGAACTGAATATATGCATAAGAACTGAATATATATGTGTAAGAACTGAATATATTTGTGTAAGAACTGAATATATATGTGTAAGTACTGAATATATATGTGTAAGAACTGAATATATATGTGTAAGAACTGAATATATATGCGTAAGATGGGAATATATATGCGTAAGAACTGAATATATATGTGTAAGAATTGAATATATATGCGTAAAAACTGAATATATATCCGTAAAAACGGAAGATATATGCGTAAGAACGAAATATATATGCGTAAGAACAGAATATATATGCGTAAGAACTGAATATATGCGTAAGAACTGAATATATATGTGTAAGAACTGAATATATTTGTGTAAGAACTGAATATATATGTGTAAGAACTGAATATATTTGTGTAAGAACTGAATATATATGTGTAAGAACTGAGTATATATGTTTAAGAACTGAATATATATGTGTAAGAACTGAATATATATGTGTTAGAACTGAATATATATGCGTAAGATCGAAATATATATGCTTAAGAACTGAATATATATGCATAAGAACGGAATATATATGTGTAAGAACTGAATATATATGTGTAAGAACGGAATATATATGAGTAATAATGTAATATATATGTGTAAGAACAGAATATATATGTGTAAGAACTGAATATATATGTGTAAGAAATGAATATATGTGTAAGAACTGAATATATATGCGTAAGAACTGAATATATATATGTGTAAGAACTGAATATATATGCATAAGAACTGAATATATGCATAAGAACTGAATATATATGCGTAAGAACTGAATATATATTTGTAAGAACTGAATATATATGTGTAAGAACTGAATATATATGTGTAAGAACTGAATATATATGCGTAAGAACGGAATATATATGCGTAAGAACGGAATATACATGTGTAAGAACTGAATATATATGCATAAGAACGGAATATATATGCGTAAGAACGGAATATATATGCGTAAGAACGGAATATATATGTGTAAGAGCGGAATATATATGCGTCAGAATAGAATATATATGTGTAAGAACTGAATATATATGTGTAAGTACTGAATATATATGTGTAAGAACGGAATATATATGCGTAAGAACGGAATATATACGCCTAATAACTGAATATTCATGCGTAAGAACGGAATACATATGTGTAAGAACTGAATATATATGTGTAAGAACGGAATATATATTTGTAAGAACTGAATATATATTTGTAAGAACTGAATATATATGTGTAAGAACTGAATATATATGTGTAAGAACTGAATATATATGTGTAAGAACTGAATATATATGCGTAAGAACGGAATATATATGCCTAAGAACTGAATATATATGCCTAAGAACGGAATATATATGCGTAAGAACTGAATATATATGCGTAAGAACTGAATATATATGTGTAAGAACTGAATATATATCTGTAAGAACTGAATATATATGCGTAAGAACGGAA